>PYXC01000804.1:0-15025 GCA_015244755.2 Tenualosa ilisha
GCCCAATATCCTCAATTTTCGTTGCAGGACCCCACCAAAAGTGATGCTGAGTGAACCAGATTGAGGTAAGTTTTACTGTGACTTTTGCCAGATTTCCAAAAATCTACATTAAATCATACATTTTTAGAAACAGCATGAAGACAACGTCTGGTTTAATGTATGCATAGCCACGTTCCAACTTTCCATGTGCCCAATATCCTCAATTTTTCGTTGCAGGACCCCACCAAAACTGATGCAGAGTGAACCAGATTGAGGTAAGTTTTACTGTGACTTTGCCTGATTTCCAAAAATCTACATTAAATGATACATTTTTAGAAACAGCATGAAGACACCGTCTGGTTTAATGTATGCATAGCCACGTTCCCACTTTCCATGTGCCCAATATCCTCAATTTTTCGTTGCAGGACCCCACCAAAACTGATACCGAGTGAACCAGATTGAGGTAAGTTTTACTGTGACTTTGCCTGATTTCCAAAAATTACATTAAATCATAAATTTTTAGAAACAGCATGAAGACACCGACTGGTTTAATGTATGCATAGCTACGTTCCAACTTTCCATGTACCCAATATCCTCAATTTTTCATTGCAGGACCCCACCGAATCTGAAGACGAGTGAACCACACTGAGGTATTTTTCACTGTGATCTGACTGATTTATAACAATCTGCCTTAAATCATACAATTTTAGAAACAGCATGATGTGAACGTCTGGTTTATTGTATGCATAGCCACGTTCCAACTTTCCATGTGCCCAATATCCTCAATTTTTCGTTGCAGGACCCACCAAAAGTGATGCTGAGTGAACCAGATTGAGGTAAGTTTTACTGTGACTTTGCCAGATTTCCAAAAATCTATATTAAATCATACATTTTTAGAAACAGCATGAAGACAACGTCTGGTTTAATGTATGCATAGCCACGTTCCAACTTTCCATGTGCCCAATATCCTCAATTTTTCGTTGCAGGACCCCACCAAACTGATGCCGAGTGAACCAGATTGAGGTAAGTTTTACTGTGACTTTGCCTGATTTCCAAAAATCTACATTAAATCATACATTTTTAGAAACAGCATGAAGACACCGTCTGGTTTAATGTATGCATAGCCACGTTCCAACTTTCCATGTGCCCAATATCCTCATTTTTCGTTACAGGAACCCACCGAATCTGAAGACGATTGAACCACACTGAGGTATTTTTCACTGTGACACTGACTGATTTACAACAATCTGCCTTAAATCATACATTTTAGAAACAGCATGATGTGAACGTCTGGTTTAATGTATGCATAGCCACGTTCCAACTTTCCATGTGCCCAATATCCTCAATTTTTCGTTGCAGGACCCCACCGAATCTGAAGACGAGTGAACCACACTGAGGTATTTTTCACTGTGACACTGACTGATTTATAACAATCTGCCTTAAATCATACATTTTTAGAAACAGCATGATGTGAACGTCTGGTTTAATGTATGCATAGCCACGTTCCAACTTTCCATGTGCCCAATATCCTCAATTTTTCGTTGCAGGACCCCACCGAATTTGAAGACGAGTGAACCACACTGAGGTATTTTTCACTGTGACACTGACTGATTTACAACAATCTGCCTTAAATCATACATTTTTAGAAACAGCATTATGTGAACGTCTGGTTTAATGTATGCATAGCTACGTTCCAACTTTCCATGTGCCCAATATCCTCAATTTTTCGTTGCAGGACCCCACCAAAAGTGATGCTGAGTGAACCAGATTGAGGTAAGTTTTACTGTGACTTTGCCTGATTTCCAAAAATCTACATTAAATCATGCATTTTTAGAAACAGCATGAAGACAACGTCTGGTTTAATGTATGCATAGCCACGTTCCAACTTTCCATGTGCCCAATATCCTCAATTTTTCGTTGCAGGACCCCACCAAAACTGATGCCGAGTGAACCAGATTGAGGTAAGTTTTACTGTGACTTTGCCTGATTTCCAAAAATCTACATTAAATCATACATTTTTAGAAACAGCATGAAGACTACGACTGGTTTAATGTATGCATAGCTACATTCCAACTTTCCATGTGCCCAATATCCTCAATTTTTCATTGCAGGACCCCACCGAATCTGAAGACGAGTGAACCACACTGAGGTATTTTTCACTGTGACTCTGACTGATTTATAACAATCTGCCTTAAATCATACAATTTTAGAAACAGCATGATGTGAACGTCTGGTTTAATGTATGCATAGCCACGTTCCAACTTTCCATGTGCCCAATATCCTCAATTTTTCGTTGCAGGACCCCACCGAATCTGAAGACGAGTGAACCACACTGAGGTATTTTCACTGTGACACTGACTGATTTACAACAATCTGCCTTAAATCATACATTTTTAGAAACAGCATTATGTGAACGTCTGGTTTAATGTATGCATAGCTACGTTCCAACTTTCCATGTGCCCAATATCCTCAATTTTTCGTTGCAGGACCCCACCAAAAGTGATGCTGAGTGAACCAGATTGAGGTAAGTTTTACTGTGACTTTGCCTGATTTCCAAAAATCTACATTAAATCATACATTTTTAGAAACAGCATGAAGACACCGACTGGTTTAATGTATGCATAGCTACGTTCCAACTTTCCATGTGCCCAATATCCTCAATTTTTCATTGCAGGACCCCACCGAATCTGAAGACGAGTGAACCACACTGAGGTATTTTTCACTGTGACTCTGACTGATTTATAACAATCTGCCTTAAATCATACAATTTTAGAAACAGCATGATGTGAACGTCTGGTTTAATGTATGCATAGCCACGTTCCAACTTTCCATGTGCCCAATATCCTCAATTTTTCGTTGCAGGACCCCACCAAAAGTGATGCTGAGTGAACCAGATTGAGGTAAGTTTTACTGTGACTTTGCCAGATTTCCAAAAATCTACATTAAATCATACATTTTTAGAAACAGCATGAAGACAACGTCTGGTTTAATGTATGCATAGCCACGTTCTAACTTTCCATGTGCCCAATATCTTCAATTTTTCGTTGCAGGACCCCACCAAAACTGATGCAGAGTGAACCAGATTGAGGTAAGTTTTACTGTGACTTTGCCTGATTTCCAAAAATCTACATTAAATGATACATTTTTAGAAACAGCATGAAGACACCGTCTGGTTTAATGTATGCATAGCCACGTTCCAACTTTCCATGTGCCCAATATCCTCAATTTTTCGTTGCAGGAACCCACCGAATCTGAAGACGATTGAACCACACTGAGGTATTTTTCACTGTGACACTGACTGATTTACAACAATCTGCCTTAAATCATACATTTTTAGAAACAGCATGATGTGAACGTCTGGTTTAATGTATGCATAGCCACGTTCCAACTTTCCATGTGCCCAATATCCTCAATTTTTCGTTGCAGGACCCCACCAAAAGTGATGCTGAGTGAACCAGATTGAGGTAAGTTTTACTGTGACTTTGCCAGATTTCCAAAAATCTACATTAAATCATACATTTTTAGAAACAGCATGAAGACAACGTCTGGTTTAATGTATGCATAGCCACGTTCCAACTTTCCATGTGCCCAATATCCTCAATTTTTCGTTGCAGGACCCCACCAAAACTGATGCCGAGTGAACCAGATTGAGGTAAGTTTTACTGTGACTTTGCCTGATTTCCAAAAATCTACATTAAATGATACATTTTTAGAAACAGCATGAAGACACCGTCTGGTTTAATGTATGCATAGCCACGTTCCAACTTTCCATGTGCCCAATATCCTCAATTTTTCGTTGCAGGAACCCACCGAATCTGAAGACGATTGAACCACACTGAGGTATTTTTCACTGTGACACTGACTGATTTACAACAATCTGCCTTAAATCATACATTTTTAGAAACAGCATGATGTGAACGTCTGGTTTAATGTATGCATAGCCACGTTCCAACTTTCCATGTGCCCAATATCCTCAATTTTTCGTTGCAGGACCCCACCGAATCTGAAGACGAGTGAACCACACTGAGGTATTTTTCACTGTGACACTGACGGATTTACAACAATCTGCCTTAAATCATACATTTTTAGAAACAGCATGATGTGAACGTCTGGTTTAATGTATGCATAGCCACGTTCCAACTTTCCATGTGCCCAATATCCTCAATTTTTCGTTGCAGGACCCCACCGAATCTGAAGACGAGTGAACCACACTGAGGTATTTTTCACTGAGACACTGACTGATTTACAACAATCTGCCTTAAATCATACATTTTTAGAAACAGCATGATGTGAACGTCTGGATTAATGTATGCATAGCCACGTTCCAACTTTCCATGTGCCCAATATCCTCAATTTTTCGTTGCAGGACCCCACCGAATCTGAAGACGAGTGAACCAGATTCAGGTAAGTTTTACTGTGACGTTCACTGATTTCCAACAATTTACGTTAAAGGGACGTTCAGGCAAGTTTTCTCCCACAAAATGGTACCGATGTCGGCTACGCAATTCCGGTGATATGAGGCGAGGAAATGTTAATATTTATATTTCATTTTTTAAAATAATAATAATGTTTAAACAGTGGGTAGTGTAGTAGATGTAAACTTCATTCACATGTTACATTCAGAAATATTATGTATAACGTTATTCTCATGAATGAATGAGGCTCAAACAGAGTCTCTTCGTAAACCACAGTCAAACACAAACTGAAGAAATAAATACTTGAATTCTTGTCGATTTTCAGTTATCTCAAAGTACATTTTAAATGATTTTATTCAGTTAATCGTTAAGTCTTTTCGGGAGACTGCGGCACATAATGGCTACAGGCTACATCTGGGCTGTATGGCATGTCCACCTTATGTGCGATACAACAATGTGTGGCGCCATGACGACCATTCCTGTTTCCCACTTCCGTCGCCGTTGTAGCAACTATTGGACTGGACTGCTAGCGACATAGTAGCCAACATGAGTTCAGGCTCTACTCGTTCGGTTGTTGGCTGCAGTAACAGCAGCAACAAGATCAGAGACTTTATAAAAGCAGAGTGCTACACACACATAGAGTAACCAGGAGAGAGTGCCTTTGTCAGCCACCGTACTCTCTACATATCATGCCAGCCAGTAGGCGTTCTGGAATGGCTTGCGGTGCTGAGGCTAAAATATCCTCCAAAGAAGGTGTACGTTTGCTCACATCACTTCGTAAATAAGCGACCAACGAATGAACACCCAAATCCCGAACTCTTTCTTGGTTATGAGAGACCTGTGCAGAAGAAGAGGCGGACAATTGTTTGTGGGGAAACATCCGGTGAGTGAATATCAGTAACGTTACAGGAGCTAGCTATCCGGCTAGCGACAGTTTTCTGCTAACATCAACTCAACTGCAGTGTAGCATTCTAAATGTTTGCTACTTACTGGCTGTTGTTTACATTTTGAGCCTCGCTTACTTGTTACAAACATTATCGTATTGTTTTGCAGTCAAACGCATGGTCTAGTTAATAGTAATAATATAACGTTACCGGTGTAGTGGTGATGCTAGAAGCCTACAACATATAGAGTACTAACTTCTGTATTTGTGTAACGTTAGATGACACAGTAGTATGTGTACGTATATTTGTTTGGATGCGTTCTGTTCATGTGCCTTTATGTGTATGCTACTGGACACCTTCATTTCATTCGGGATACATAAAGTATCTCTATCTATCCATCTAACAATGCGTGGTTATTGGTTTTTAAGTAACTTACAATTGCCACCAGCAATGTGTTGCATTGTTATCAACTATTTACTCTTCTCTTAAATGTCAGAAATGTCAACCGAACCATTAAACACTTTTATGAATTAACCACTTTTAAATGTCTTTTTGTTAACATCTAATGCAGCTCAATTGTAATACAAAGTGGGTGACATGGTGTAGAAATTTGTGAACTTATCTGAGTGCAATGTTTTACAGCAGTAGCAGAGGAGGTGAGCCAGGAGGATGAAGTTCCTGAGGAATCTCACAGGACTGTGGCCACACAATGGGAAGACCCTTCTCTCTGGGATCCCAGTTATGCAAGAAGCCAGGGAGTGGATGCACCAATACAGAATCATGTGATGACAGATGGAGCCACACAATCTGGAGAATTCAGCCATTTAATGCTCCAGAGTGATGCTGATGCATACCTGTACACAGGGCTCCCACTAGACACATTCAACACTCTTGTGTCAACATTAGAAAGGTTTTGAAATGGGACTCTTACTCTTTCAGTGCGTGATCAAATTCTTATGACAATCATGAAACTGAAATTAAACCGTGTGCTGGGAGACCTCAGTAGACAGTTCCATGTGTCACAGAGTGTTGCCAGTAGAATCATCACACACTGGATTGATAAAATGGAGGAAGGCCTGCGACCCCTTATTGTCTGGCTACCAAGAAACCATCAAGGCAACAATGCCGGCTTCATTTCAGAAGTTTTTTCCAAATACCACCTGTGTCATTGACTGTGTTAAAGCATGTTGCAGAAGTCCAAAAATCTTGACTCTAGAGGTGAGTCCTACAGCCATTATTATTCCCATAGCACAATCAAGTACCTTGTTGGAATTGCCCCCTGTGGATTAATCATGTTTATATCATCTGCCTATGGAGGACGCGCCAGTGACAAGTACATCACCATGAACTCTGGTGTCCTGGACTACTTAAGGCCTGGAGATGAAGTCATGGCAGATCGAGGCTTTTTAATTTGGGACATTCTCTTTGAGAGAAGAGTGAACTTGGTTCTGCCTGCTTTCACCAGAGGTGGTGGTCAGTTAACGGTGGAACAGGTTACCAGCACACGAAGAATCGCAAATGTTCGAATTCACGTTGAGCGAGCTATTAGGCGATTAAAAGTTTACAAGATCTTGTCCCAGGTAGTACCCATAAACATGTCACCAAAGATGGACAAAATCCTTCGCATCTGTGCTGCCTTAGCCAACTGTAGAGATGACCTCATTCGTTAATTGTCTTGTCATTGTCTTGACACGTTTACAAACACATTAGTATTGACTGTAGTGTTTACTCTCTGCCACCTTATTGTATCCCTGTTGTTTTCTCTTTCTCTGGCAGCTGGGCCTGGTTGGCCCATGTCATTGCAGCAGCAGTAGCAGCAGCAACAACAGTAGTGCTTTAACTACCCCTGTGATTAAATTGTTTTGTAATGTACATACATAACGTTTAGGTAATTATTAATGTCCTACATACATTAAATCAATAACATTTAATATATATGTTCATATTTCAACATGTGTACAGTATATTTGATTACAGTTGTGTAAATATTAGTGGAAATAACAGTGGAAATATTGTGTACATATTAGTGAATATTGGTGGAAATATTGTGTAAATATAGTGAATATTCGTTTTTTTTTAGATATTTCATATTTTTAACATTTAATCTTTTTTAACAATAAAACTGATTGAGAGGGTGCTCTTGTTATGACATTTTAGTGTCTGAATTCCTTTTCTAGGAATTCATTATGTTTGCATATGCGCTATGCAGATTCAGTCACTGACCAACAAACTCATTGACAAGCTGAGGCAACATTGTGGAGAAGTAAAATCTTTTCAGATGTGCTACCCTCTCCTGAACATAAAGCTCATCAAATGGTACAGAGAATGAAATGGTGTCATTTGGGCTCCAGATAAACAATTTGGCCATCCTAAGGCCGGTACAAAACATGCCCAGCTGCACCTGCATGTAGTATCCGTGGACACCTGTTTTTTGAAGTTGTGGTACTCCATCTATTAGCTTCACATCACTGCCATTTTGGGTAAGCTGATACAAGAGGGTGGGATAGAGCTTGTTGGGGACTGGGCATTTTATTTCCAGTAGGACAGAGGAGTCGATCACCCCATCTGGACTTGCGGAGAGCCATGTGTGTAATGTTCATGCCCTGCTCTTTAAGAGTATTCGAATGTCAACTTTCGATGGTACTTTAGGCGCCTACCATGGTGACCACGGGTAACGGGGAATCAGGGTTCGATTCCGGAGAGGGAGCCTGAGAAACGGCTACCACATCCAAGGAAGGCAGCAGGCGCGCAAATTACCCATTACCGACACGGTGAGGTAGTGACGAAAAATAACAATACAGGTCTCTTTCGAGACCCTGTAATTGGAATGAGCGTATCCTAAACCCATGGGCGAGGACCCATTGGAGGGCAAGTCTGGTGCCAGCAGCCGCGGTAATTCCAGCTCCAATAGCGTATATTAAAGTTGCTGCAGTTAAAAAGCTCGTAGTTGGATTTCGGGAGTGGGCTGGCGGTCCACCGCGAGGCGTGCCACCGTCTGTCTCGTACCCCTGCCTCCCGGCGCTCCCCGGATGCCCTTAGCTGGGTGTCCGACGGGGCCCGGAGCGTTTACTTTGAAAAAATTAGAGTGTTCAAAGCAGGCCGCAGCACGCCTGAATACCGCAGCTAGGAATAATGGAATAGGACTCCGGTTCTATTTTGTGGGTTTTCGGAACCAGGGCCATGATTAAGAGGGACGGCCGGATTGAAATTTTTCAATTTCAGGATCCAGAGGCGTTCTGCTCTCCCACTCTGTGCTAAAGCCAAGCCAGGGTTACTTTCAGGACCACAGACCAGCCAAGGTAAGTAGTGTCTGAAGCTGGGACTAGGGCTGGCAGTCAGGCCTTGGGTGTTGGGGCTGTGACTGGAGCTGGAGCTGGGGCCTGGTGTTGGGGCTGGGGCAGCTCTCCTTCTTACTTTTTTTTTGTTTTCTTTCAATTTCAGGATCCAGAGGCGTTCTGCTCTCCCACTCTGTGCTAAAGCCATGCCAGGGTTGCTTTCAGGACCACAGACCAGCCAAGGTAAGTAGTGTAAGTAGTGTCTGAAGCTGGGACTGGGGCTGGCAGTCAGGCCTTGGTGTTGGGGCTGGGGCTGGAGCTGGAGCTGGAGCTGGGGCCTGGTGTTGGGGCTGGGGCAGTGTCTGTCAGCCCCAGCTGGAAGTCAGGCCTTGGTCTCAGGGGCAGGGGCTGGGGCAGGCAGTCAGGCCTTGGGTGTTGGTGTTGGTGTTAGTGTTGGTGTTGGTGTTGGTTGGTGGTGGGGCTGGGGCTGGGGAAGGGGCAGAGGCAGGGGCATGGGGAGCTCTACTTCTTACCAAAAGCATAAATATTTTTATTTTTATTGTAATGTAATGTTTTATTTAATGTATTTAATGTATTTATATTTATTTATTTTTCCTCCCCGCCCCCAATTTCAGGATCCAGTTCTGCTCTCCCCCTCTGTGCTAAAGTCAAGCCAGGATTGCTTTCAAGACCACAGACCAGCCAAGGTAAGTAGTGTTGTGCATCTGAAAATGTTGAGGCTGGGATTGGGCCTGGCACTCAGGCCTTGGGTCTTGGGTGCTGGTGCTGGTTCTAGGGGGCAGGTGGCAGGGGCAGTCTCTGACGGCCAGTCCTTGGGCGTTGGGGCTGGGTTTTGGCTGTGGGCATTGGGCTGGGGGTGGGGGTTGGGGTGTGGGGCTAGGTTTAGGTTTGGGCCACGGGCAGGCGCTGGAGGTGGCTAACTGTGTGCTGGGCGTTGGGCTGGGGCCGGGCAAGCGTCTGGCGGCCAGTCCTTGGGCGTTGCTGCTGGGTTTAGGCTGTGGGCATTGGGCTGGGGGTGAGGGTTGGGGTGTGGGGCAAGCGTCTGACGGCCAGTCCTTGGGCGTTGCTGCTGGGTTTAGGCTGTGGGCATTGGGCTGGGGGTGAGGGTTGGGGTGTGGGGCTAGGTTTAGGTTTGGGCCACGGGCAGGCGCTGGAGGTGGCTAACTGTGTGCTGGGCGTTGGGCTGGGGCCGGGCAAGCGTCTGACGGCCAGTCCTTGGGCGTTGCTGCTGGGTTTAGGCTGTGGGCATTGGGCTGGGGGTGAGGGTTGGGGTGTGGGGCTATGGTTGGGGTGTGGGGCTAGGTTTAGGTTTGGGCCACGGGCAGGCGCTGGGGGTGACTAACTGTGTGCTGGGCGTTGGGCTGGGGCCGGGCAAGCGTCTGACGGCCAGTCCTTGGGCGTTGCTGCTGGGTTTAGGCTGTGGGCATTGGGCTGGGGGTGAGGGTTGGGGTGTGGGGCTATGGTTGGGGTGTGGGGCTAGGTTTAGGTTTGGGCCACGGGCAGGCGCTGGAGGTGGCTAACTGTGTGCTGGGCGTTGGGCTGGGGCCGGGCAAGCGTCTGACGGCCAGTCCTTGGGCGTTGCTGCTGGGTTTAGGCTGTGGGCATTGGGCTGGGGGTGAGGGTCGGGGTGTGGGGCTATGGTTGGGGTGTGGGGTTAGGTTTAGGTTTGGGCCACGGGCAGGCGCTGGGGGTGACTAACTGTGTGCTGGGCGTTGGGCTGGGGCCGGGCAAGCGTCTGACGGCCAGTCCTTGGGCGTTGCTGCTGGGTTTAGGCTGTGGGCATTGGGCTAGGGGTGAGGGTTGGGGTGTGGGGCTATGGTTGGGGTGTGGGGCTAGGTTTAGGTTTGGGCCACGGGCAGGCGCTGGGGGTGACTAACTGTGTGCTGGGCGTTGGGCTGGGGCCGGGCAAGCGTCTGACGGCCAGTCCTTGGGCGTTGCTGCTGGGTTTAGGCTGTGGGCATTGGGCTGGGGGTGAGGGTTGGGGTGTGGGGCTATGGTTGGGGTGTGGGGCTAGGTTTAGGTTTGGGCCACGGGCAGGCGCTGGGGGTGACTAACTGTGTGCTGGGCGTTGGGGTGGGGCCGGGCAAGCGTCTGACGGCCAGTCCTTGGGCGTTGCTGCTGGGTTTAGGCTGGGGGCATTGGGCTGGGGGTGAGGGTTGGGGTGTGGGGCTATGGTTGGGGTGTGGGGCTAGGGTTAGGTTTGGGCCACGGGCAGGCGCTGGAGGTGGCTAACTGTGTGCTGGGCGTTGGGCTGGGGCCGGGCAAGCGTCTGGCGGCCAGTCCTTAGGCGTTGCTGCTGGGTTTAGGCTGTGGGCATTGGGCTGGGGGTGAGGGTTGGGGTGTGGGGCTATGGTTGGGGTGTGGGGCTAGGGTTAAGTTTGGGCCACGGGCAGGCGCTGGAGGTGGCTAACTGTGTGCTGGGCGTTGGGCTGGGGCCGGGCAAGCGTCTGGCGGCCAGTCCTTGGGCGTTGCTGCTGGGTTTAGGCTGTGGGCATTGGGCTGGGGCTGAGGGTTGGGGTGTGGGGCTATGGTTGGGGTGTGGGGCTAGGGTTAGGTTTGGGCCACGGGCAGGCGCTGGAGGTGGCTAACTGTGTGCTGGGAGAAGGGCTGGGGCAGGGGCAGTGTCTGGCAGTTAGTCCTTGGGTGCACGGGCCAAGGGTTAGGTTTGGGGCATGGGCAGGGACTGGCGGGGGTTAATCGTGTCCTGGGAGAAGGGCTGGGGCAAGGGCAGTGTCTGGCAGTCAGTCCTTGGGTGCACGGGCCAAGGGTTAGGTTTGGGGCATGGGCAGGGGCTGGCGGGGGTTAATCGTGTGCTGGGAGAAGGGCTGGGGCAGGGGCAGTGTCTGGCAGTCAGTCCTTGGGTGCACGGGCCAAGGGTTAGGTTTGGGGCATGGGCAGGGGCTGGCGGGGGTTAATCGTGTGCTTGGAGTAGGGCTGGGGCAGGGGCAGTGTCTGGCGGTTAGTCCCTGGCCTCTGGGGCCAAGCCTGGTGTTTGCAGTACCGGGCGCATCCACAGGGCGGCGCCACCAGGCCCCCTGGGGCTGGCGGTGGTTAATTGTGTGCTGGGAGTAAGGCGGGGGCAGGGGCAGTGTCTGGCAGTCAGTCCCTGGCCTCTGGGGCCAAGCCTGGTGTTTGCAGTACCGGGCGCGTCCACAGGGCGGCGCCACCTGGCCCCCTGGGGCTGGCGGTGGTTAATTGTGTGCTGGGAGTAAGGCGGGGGCAGGGGCAGGGTCTGGCAGTCAGTCCCTGGCCTCTGGGGCCAAGCCTGGTGTTTGCAGTACCGGGCGCGTCCACAGGGCGGCGCCACCAGGCCCCCTGGGGCTGGCGGTGGTGAATTGTGCCAGTGTCTGGCATTCTCCTTTCCATAGTACGTGGTATAGTTACCACAAAATGAGGGGTACATGTGCTCTCCCAGAAATTTATCAGGATTGGTGGATGCTTTGGATGGAACCTTTTTAGCAGAGCTGGCTGTTAATCTCAATTTTCTTGCACTGTGCCACAGTTCTGAAGCACTCTGCTGTCTTGTCTCCAACTCCAACCTAGCCGCCTGTGTGTTGTTCACCTGCACAAACAACTCACAGAAGGCTTTGCATGGCTCACATAGAATGTCAGGACAGTTGTGAGTCTGATGCGGTCCTACTAACCGGACATCAACTGCAGTGTTTGCAAGATTGGGTTGGGCAACAGGATTAATGCTGTAGCACTTGCCCAACAGACAGTTTTTTAGTAGGAACAGTGGTTGTGCTGGATCACTATCAACAAGCTCTTTAAACTCAGAAAGAGACAGATATCGTGAGGTGGGAGGTAGAGGGTGTGCTTGCAAGATACTTTCGTTAAATTCGCTCCCTGCCCTGTGGTGGCTGAATCTGATGTCTTGGAGTGGTTTTAGCTCAAGATTTCTGACTGTCCCTTCATTCCAACTGCGCTGTGCATCAGTACAAGCAAGCCCTGTTTTTCCAGTGATGACTGCATTCTCAATCTGTAATAACAACACAGCAAGGGAACCTATTTTGATGGCCAATGGATCATCTTATTCAGCACCTCAGAGCGGTACTCCGGAAAACACCATGCAGAATGACTCAATTATGAAATTTATTTATAATTCGTACAGGGAAAATATATAGAACAACAATATATCCATACCTTCCACAGAACAACTGCTGCATGACTGCAAGATCTCCCTAAACCGGCAATACAGGAGCATCCTAATGTCTCCACTACTCCGCTTTGTTGTATCGTAGCCCAAGCGCTATGTTTAGCCTTGGGTAGCCCATGTTTGTGTACCAAAACACGCCCCCACTTTATTGCTGTGAAAATAACTGTATGCCTCAGAACTTCTCAGAAGTTCTTCACCATCAACACCCTCTGAAAGGACAGAGTAGTTGATGATATCAACATGGCTGACTGCTGGCAATAGCCTCATATCATCCACCCATCTCGCTAGTTTAGAAGGATGCGGAATACGAATAAGCTGACCGTCAAATCCACGTTTATCGCTAATTAATTCATCGTTTATGTGCCATCTTCAAGGCTTAATGGAGTTATAAGTGCTCTCACCACAGGTGTAAAATGACACTGCTGGCTAGGGTACTGATTCTGACAGAGTGTTTATGGAAGTTCTATATGCATCATCATTTTGTCTATGTCAAAAGAACCTCTATGCTAAGCAGTGTAACAAAAGGCATCAGGTTTTTAGCCACAACACTGAGAAATCATCTCCATCAAGCTACCCCAAAGAGAAGCACTTATTTATATACTTTTCAAATCAATGCCTCTATCTGAGGAAACTTTTCAGAACAACAGTTTAGAGTAGAAAAAGGCAATTTTTCTGTCTGCCTGATGAATCTAGACCAACACCCCAACTTGATAGCACTTTCTTTTGCATTTTAATGAGAGAGACACTTAAGTTGAAGTGTCTGTCTCGTTGCTCTGAATAAATTTCTCCGGACTGATTCTGTGCTGAAAGAATATGCATCAAACAAATATGAAAACGGTGATGCCCACTACTTGGACTACCCCAAAGAGAAGCACTTTTCATTATGTTGAAGAACTAGTGCTGCCATTTGAAGTGATTTCAGTGTGTCCCTTTCTCAGTGTGGTGATGTTTAATAGGAATCCCAGATGAAAATGTCACTGAAATTAGCCCAACAAATAGCACTTGCCAAATATCCAACACAGGTCAGTGCCATTATTAGGGTAGTCAGGGTGACAATTCTGATGCAGCTCCTTTGTGTCATCATCACTTTTCCTTACAGGTCAGCTGTCTAACACATATCCAGAAATGTGACCCAGCTTTTCCAGTCAGTCAGTCCAGTCCAGTCAGACTCAGAAAGAGACAGATACCGTGAGGTGGGAGGTAGAGGGTGTGCTTGCAAGATACTTTCGTTAAATTCGCTCCCTGCCCTGTGGTGGCTGAATCTGATGTCTTGGAGTGGTTTTAGCTCAAGATTTCTGACTGTCCCTTCATTCCAACTGCGCTGTGCATCAGTACAAGCAAGCCCTGTTTTTCCAGTGATAACTGCATTCTCAATCTGTAATAACAACACAGCAAGGGAACCTATTTTGATGGCCAATGGATCATCTTATTCAGCACCTCAGAGCGGTACTCCGGAAAACACCATGCAGAATGACTCAATTATGAAAATTTTATTTATAATTCGTACAGGGAAAATATATAGAACAACAATATATCCATACTTCCACAGAACAGCTGCTGCATGACTGCACGATCTCCCTAAACCGGCAATACAGGAGCATCCCAATGTCTCCACTACTCCGCTTTGTTGTACCGTAGCCCAAGCGCTATGTTTAGCCTGGCTAATGCTTTGGCTCCTCTCCACCTCCACTTTCAAAAGCACATAATTACCATGTGTGTGTACCCCCACTTTATTGCTGTGAAAATAACTGTATGCCTCAGAACTTCTCAGTAGTTCTTCACCATCAACACCCTCTGACAGGACAGAGTAGTTGATGATATCAACATGGCTGACTGCTGGCAATAGCCTCATATCATCCACCCATCTCGCTAGTTTAGAAGGATGCGGAATACGAATAAGCTGACCGTCAAATCCACATTTATCGCTAACTAATTCATCGTTTATGTGCCATCTTCAAGGCTTAATGGAGTTATAAGTGCTCTCACCACAGGTGTTAGCCGCTAGCCTCCATATAGCTTCAACGTAAACAAACATCGACCGGAAGTAGCAAACAGTACGTGTCCGTTGAGCCACAATGTATCATGGGAAATAGAATGCTCAGCGCATAAGGTGAATACCCGAGTGTATTAGGCCAATGCGTGTTTTGCCGAAGCCAAGCCGATGGCTCTCCCTACTGCTGGAAAACTGAAATGCGCCCGATTCTGTTTTACCGAGCCAAATTCCAATTCCCCGGTAAGCTGCACTCCTACGGTCTTCTCAGGTTTAGTTGCATCCATTACCACCTACGCCATTGA
>PYXC01000805.1:0-2500 GCA_015244755.2 Tenualosa ilisha
GACACTGCCCCTGCCCCCGCCTTACTCCCAGCACACAATTAACCACCGCCAGCCCCAGGGGGCCTGGTGGCGCCGCCCTGTGGACGCGCCCGGTACTGCAAACACCAGGCTTGGCCCCAGAGGCCAGGGACTGACTGCCAGACACTGCCCCTGCCCCAGCCCTACTCCAAGCACACGATTAACCCCCGCCAGCCCCTGCCCATGCCCCAAACCTAACCCTTGGCCCGTGCACCCAAGGACTGACTGCCAGACACTGCCCCTGCCCCAGCCCTACTCCAAGCACACGATTAACCCCCGCCAGCCCCTGCCCGTGCCCCAAACCTAACCCTTGGCCCGTGCACCCAAGGACTGACTGCCAGACACTGCCCCTGGCCCAGCCCTTCTCCCAGCACACAGTTAGCCACCCCCAGCCCCTGCCCGTGGCCCAAACCTAACCCTTGGCCCGTGCACCCAAGGGACTGGACTGCCAGACACTGCCCCTGGCCCAGCCCTTCTCCCAGCACACAGTTAGCCACCCCCAGCGCCTGCCCGTGGCCCAAACCTAAACCTAGGCCCCACACCCCAACCATATCCCCACACCCCAACCCCCACCCCCAGGCCCAATGCCCACAGCCTAAACCCAGCAGCAACGCCCAAGGACTGGCCGTCAGACGCTTGCCCGGCCCCAGCCCAACGCCCAGCACACAGTTAGTCACCTCCAGCGCCTGCCCGTGCGCCAAACCTAACCCTTGGCCCGTGCACCCAAGGACTGACTGCCAGACACTGCCCCTGCCCCAGCCCTTCTCCCAGCACACAGTTAGCCACCCCCCAGCGCCTGCCCGTGGCCCAAACCTAAACCTAGCCCCACACCCCAACCATATCCCCACACCCCAACCCCCACCCCCAGCCCAATGCCCACAGCCTAAACCCAGCAGCAACGCCCAAGGACTGGCCGTCAGAGACTGCCCCTGCCCCTGCCACCTGCCCCCTAGAACCAGCACCAGCACCCAAGACCCAAGGCCTGAGTGCCAGGCCCAATCCCAGCCTCCACATTTTCAGATGCACAACACCACTTACCTTGGCTGGTCTGTGGTCTTGAAAGCAATCCTGGCTTGACTTTAGCACAGAGGGGGAGAGCAGAACTGGATCCTGAAATTGGGGGCGGGGAGGAAAAATAAATAAATACAAATACATTCAAATAAAAATATTTATGCTTGTGGCAAGAAGTAGAGCTCCCCATGCCCCTGCCTATGCCCCTTCCCCAGCCCCAGCCCCATTCCCCAGCACCAACCAAGACCAACACTAACACCAACCCCCAAGGCCTGACTTCCAGACACTGCTCCAGCTCCGGGCCCCAAGACCCAAGGCCTGAGTGCCAGGCCCAATCCCAGCCTCCACATTTTCAGATGCACAACACCACTTACCTTGGCTGGTCTGTGGTCTGGAAAGCAATCCTGGCTTGACTTTAGCACAGAGGGGGAGAGCAGAACTGGATCCTGAAACTGGGGCGGGGAGGAAAAATAAATACATATAAATACATTCAAATAAAAATATTTATGCTTTTGGTAAGAAGTAGAGCTCCCCATGCCCCTGCCTCTGCCCCTTCCCCAGCCCCAGCACCAACCAACACCAACACTAACACCAACACCAACACCCAAGGCCTGACTGCCTGCCCCAGCCCCAGACACTGCCCCAGCCCCAACACCAGGCCCCAGCCACAGCTCCAGCTCCAGCTCCAGCTCCAGCTCCAGCACCAACACCAACACCAACACTAACGCTAACACTAACACCAACACCCAAGGCCTGACTGCCAGCCCCAGCCCCTGCCCCTTAGACCAAGGCCTGACTTCCAGCTGGGGCTGACACACACACTGCCCCAGCCCCACACTGCCCCAGCCCCAACACCAGGCCCCAGCCACAGCTCCAGCTCCAGCACCAGCACCAGCACCAACACCAACACTAACACTAAGGCTAACACTAACGCTAACACTAACACTAACACCAACACCCAAGGCCTGACTGCCAGCCCCAGCCCCTGCCCCTATGACCAAGGCCTGACTTCCAGCTGGGGCTGACAGACACTGCCCCAGCCCCGACACCAGGCCCCAGCTCCAGCTCCAGCTCCAGCCCCAGCCCCAACACCCAAGGCCTGACTGCCAGCCCCAGTCCCAGCTTCAGACACTACTTACACTACTTACCTTGGCTGGTCTGTGGTCCTGAAAGTAACCCTGGCTTGGCTTTAGCACAGAGTGGGAGAGCAGAACGCCTCTGGATCCTGAAATTGAAAGAAAACAAACAAAAAAAAAGTAAGAAGGAGAGCTGCCCCAGCCCCAACACCAGGCCCCAGCTCCAGCTACAGTCACAGCCCCAACACCCAAGGCCTGACTGCCAGCCCCAGTCCCAGCTTCAGACACTACTTACCTTGGCTGGTCTGTGGTCCTGAAAGTAACCCTGGCTTGGCTTTAGCACAGAGTGGGAGAGCAGAACGCCTCTGGATCCTGAAATTGAAAAAAAAAAAAAA
>PYXC01000805.1:12500-13660 GCA_015244755.2 Tenualosa ilisha
TGGAGGCCTCGCCTTTCGCCCGGCCCCAGTTTGGCTCACTGTCTGGGCTTGGGGCTCGGGGAGCGCCCTCCTGGAGCCTGCCGCCCGGCCCGCAAAAATAATTAAATAAATAGGGACTTAGTCTCTGGAGCTATTGGGCTGGTTCTTTGGCTCTGGAGGCCTCGCCTTTCGCCCGGCCCCAGTTTGGCTCACTGTCTGGGCTTGGGGCTCGGGGAGCGCCCTCCTGGAGCCTGCCGCCCGGCCCGCAAAAATAATTAAATAAATAGGGACTTAGTCTCTGGAGCTATTGGGCTGGTTCTTTGGCTCTGGAGGCCTCGCCTTTCGCCCGACCTCCCCCCGAAGCCCCCAAAGAGGCCGCCCTTGGCCGGGGGAAGCTGCAGGTCGGGGTGGGGGCCTGGTGGCGCCTCCCTGTGGACGCGCCCGGTACTGCAAACACCAGGCTTGGCCCCAGAGGCCCGGGGCTGACCGCCAGACGCTGGACCTGCCCCAGCCCTACTCCCAGCACACAATTCACCACCGCCAGCCCCGGGGGGCCTGGTGGCGCCGCCCTGTGGACGCGCCCGGTACTGCAAACACCAGGCTTGGCCCCAGAGGCCGGGGGCTGACCGCCAGACGCTGGACCTGCCCCAGCCCTACTCCCAGCACACAATTAACCACCGCCAGCCCCGGGGGGCCTGGTGGCGCCGCCCTGTGGACGCGCCCGTACTGCAAACACCAGGCTTGGCCCCAGAGGCCAGGGGCTGACCGCCAGACGCTGGACCTGCCCCAGCCCTACTCCCAGCACACAATTCACCACCGCCAGCCCAGGGGGCCTGGTGGCGCCGCCCTGTGGACACGCCCGGTACTGCAAACACCAGGCTTGGCCCCAGAGGCCAGGGGCTGACTGCCAGACACTGCCCTGCCCCCGCCTTACTCCCAGCACACAATTAACCACCGCCAGCCCCAGGGGGCCTGGTGGCGCCGCCCTGTGGACACGCCCGGTACTGCAAACACCAGGCTTGGCCCCAGAGGCCAGGGACTGACTGCCAGACACTGCCCCTGCCCCCGCCTTACTCCCAGCACACAATTAACCACCGCCAGCCCCAGGGGGCCTGGTGGCGCCGCCCTGTGGACGCGCCCGGTACTGCAAACACCAGGCTTGGCCCCAGAGGCCAGGGACA
>PYXC01000807.1:0-10920 GCA_015244755.2 Tenualosa ilisha
CCACCGTTGTGCCCTTGAGCAAGGCACTTAACCCTAAGTTGCTCTAGGGGAGACTGGCCGGAACATGATAGTTGATGAGTTGTAAGTCGCATAAAAGCGTCTGCTAAATGCATAAATGTAAATGTAATGTACCAGAACATTCTGACATGTTTTAGGTCAGTAACCGCAGCTACCTTGCATTGACATGACGTATGACATGATCATTTGAAAAAGTGGTATTCTATGTCCTGAACTGTGCTTGACAAAAAGAATCATTTGACATTTGATGCGAAATTGCCTGAACATGACAAGTGACAATGAATCATTGCCTTCTGCATTGCATGAACATATCAAGTGTGATGTTTTGAGTGTTGACAATGAAAATGTCAAAAATGTGGTACAAAAAGCCGGATTACCATTCCAGTGCAAAAACATGCAGTTTTGTTAACGAGTCGTATTACCAGGGGTGGTGGTAGCGTAGTGGTTAAGGAACCTGCCTAGTGTGCAATTAGCCTGAAAAGTTTTGGGTTCGAATCCCGGCTGCCACCGTTGTGCCCTTGAGCAAGGCACTTAACCCTAAGTTGCTCTAGGGGAGACTGTCCCGGAACAATTGATAGTTGATGAGTTGTAAGTCGCTTTGGATAAAAGCGTCTGCTAAATGCATAAATGTAAATGTAAATGTAATGTACCAGAACATTCTGACATGTTTTAGGTCAGTAACGCAGCTACTTGCATTGACATGACGTATGACATGATCATTTGAAAAAGTGGTATTCTATGTCCTGAACTGTGTTGAAAAAGAATCATTTGACATTTGATGCGAATTGCCTGAACATGACAAGTGACAATGAATCATTGCCTTCTGCATTGCATGAACATATCAAGTGTGATGTTTTGAGTGTTGACAATGAAAATGTCAAAATGTGGTACAAAAAGCCGGATTACCATTCCAGTGCAAAAACATGCAGTTTTGTTAACGAGTCGTATTACCAGAACGTTCTGACATGTTTTAGGTCAGTAACCGCAGCTACCTTGCATTGACATGACGTATGACATGATCATTTGAAAAAGTGGTATTCTATGTCCTGAACTGTGCTTGACAAAAAGAATCATTTGACATTTGATGCGAAATTGCCTGAACATGACAAGTGACAATGAATCATTGCCTTCTGCATTGCATGAACATATCAAGTGTGATGTTTTGAGTGTTGACAATGAAAATGTCAAAATGTGGTACAAAAAGCCGATTACCATTCCAGTGCAAAAACATGCAGTTTTGTTAACGATCGTATTACCAGAACGTTCTGACATGTTTTAGGTCAGTAACGCAGCTACCTTGCATTGACATGACGTATGACATGATCATTTGAAAAAGTGGTATTCTATGTCCTGAACTGTGCTTGACAAAAAGAATCATTTGACATTTATGCGAAATTGCCTGAACATGACAAGTGACAATGAATCATTGCTTCTGCATTGCATGAACATATCAAGTGTGATGTTTTGAGTGTTGACAATGAAAATGTCAAAATGTGGTACAAAAAGCCGGATTACCATTCCAGTGCAAAAACATGCAGTTTTGTTAACGACTCCTATTACCAGGGGTGGTGGGAGCGTAGTGGTTAAGGAACCTGCCTAGTGTGTAATTAGCCTCGAAAGTTTTGGGTTCGAATCCCGCTGCCACCGTTGTGCCCTTGAGCAAGGCACTTAACCCTAAGTTGCTCTAGGGGAGACTGGCCCGGAACAATTGATAGTTGATGAGTTGTAAGTCGCTTTGGATAAAAGCGTCTGCTAAATGCATAAATGTAAATGTAATGTACCAGAACATTCTGACATGTTTTAGGTCAGTAACCGCAGCTACCTTGCATTGACATGACGTATGACATGATCATTTGAAAAAGTGGTATTCTATGTCCTGAACTGTGCTTGACAAAAAGAATCATTTGACATTTGATGCGAAATTGCCTGAACATGACAAGTGACAATGAATCATTGCCTTCTGCATTGCATGAACATATCAAGTGTGATGTTTTGAGTGTTGACAATGAAAATGTCAAAATGTGGTACAAAAAGCCGGATTACCATTCCAGTGCAAAAACATGCAGTTTTGTTAACGAGTCGTATTACCAGGGGTGGTGGTAGCGTAGTGGTTAAGGAACCTGCTAGTGTGTAAGTAGCCTGGAAAGTTTTGGGTTCGAATCCCGGCTGCCACCGTTGTGCCCTTGAGCAAGGCACTTAACCCTAAGTTGCTCTAGGGGAGACTGGCCCGGAACAATTGATAGTTGATGAGTTGTAAGTCGCTTTGGATAAAAGCGTCTGCTAAATGCATAAATGTAAATGTAAATGTAATGTACCAGAACATTCTGACATGTTTTAGGTCAGTAACCGCAGCTACCTTGCATTGACATGACGTATGACATGATCATTTGAAAAAGTGGTATTCTATGTCCTGAACTGTGCTTGACAAAAAGAATCATTTGACATTTGATGCGAAATTGCCTGAACATGACAAGTGACAATGAATCATTGCCTTCTGCATTGCATGAACATATCAAGTGTGATGTTTTGAGTGTTGACAATGAAAATGTCAAAATGTGGTACAAAAAGCCGGATTACCATTCCAGTGCAAAACATGCAGTTTTGTTAACGAGTCGTATTACCAGAACGTTCTGACATGTTTTAGGTCAGTAACCGCAGCTACCTTGCATTGACATGACGTATGACATGATCATTTGAAAAAGTGGTATTCTATGTCCTGAACTGTGCTTGACAAAAAGAATCATTTGACATTTGATGCGAAATTGCCTGAACATGACAAGTGACAATGAATCATTGCCTTCTGCATTGCATGAACATATCAAGTGTGATGTTTTGAGTGTTGACAATGAAAATGTCAAAATGTGGTACAAAAAGCCGGATTACCATTCCAGTGCAAAAACATGCAGTTTTGTTAACGAGTCGTATTACCAGAACGTTCTGACATGTTTTAGGTCAGTAACCGCAGCTACCTTGCATTGACATGACGTATGACATGATCATTTGAAAAAGTGGTATTCTATGTCCTGAACTGTGCTTGACAAAAGAATCATTTGACATTTGATGCGAAATTGCCTGAACATGACAAGTGACAATGAATCATTGCCTTCTGCATTGCATGAACATATCAAGTGTGATGTTTTGAGTGTTGACAATGAAAATGTCAAAATGTGGTACAAAAAGCCGGATTACCATTCCAGTGCAAAAACATGCAGTTTTGTTAACGAGTCGTATTACCAGAACGTTCTGACATGTTTTAGGTCAGTAACCGCAGCTACCTTGCATTGACATGACGTATGACATGATCATTTGAAAAAGTGGTATTCTATGTCCTGAACTGTGCTTGACAAAAAGAATCATTTGACATTTGATGCGAAATTGCCTGAACATGACAAGTGACAATGAATCATTGCCTTCTGCATTGCATGAACATATCAAGTGTGATGTTTTGAGTGTTGACAATGAAAATGTCAAAATGTGGTACAAAAAGCCGGATTACCATTCCAGTGCAAAAACATGCAGTTTTGTTAACGAGTCTATTACCAGGGGTGGTGGTAGCGTAGTGGTTAAGGAACCTGCCTAGTGTGTAATTAGCCTGGAAAGTTTTGGGTTCGAATCCCGGCTGCCACCGTTGTGCCCTTGAGCAAGGCACTTAACCCTAAGTTGCTCTAGGGGAGACTGGCCCGGAACAATTGATAGTTGATGAGTTGTAAGTCGCTTTGGATAAAAGCGTCTGCTAAATGCATAAATGTAAATGTAAATGTAATGTACCAGAACATTCTGACATGTTTTAGGTCAGTAACCGCAGCTACCTTGCATTGACATGACGTATGACATGATCATTTGAAAAAGTGGTATTCTATGTCCTGAACTGTGCTTGACAAAAAGAATCATTTGACATTTGATGCGAAATTGCCTGAACATGACAAGTGACAATGAATCATTGCCTTCTGCATTGCATGAACATATCAAGTGTGATGTTTTGAGTGTTGACAATGAAAATGTCAAAATGTGGTACAAAAAGCCGGATTACCATTCCAGTGCAAAAACATGCAGTTTTGTTAACGAGTCTATTACCAGGGGTGGTGGTAGCGTAGTGGTTAAGGAACCTGCTAGTGTGTAATTAGCCTGGAAAGTTTTGGGTTCGAATCCCGGCTGCCACCGTTGTGCCCTTGAGCAAGGCACTTAACCCTAAGTTGCTCTAGGGGAGACTGGCCGGAACAATTGATAGTTGATGAGTTGTAAGTCGCTTTGGATAAAAGCGTCTGCTAAATGCATAATGTAAATGTAAATGTAATGTACCAGAACATTCTGACATGTTTTAGGTCAGTAACCGCAGCTACCTTGCATTGACATGACGTATGACATGATCATTTGAAAAAGTGGTATTCTATGTCCTGAACTGTGCTTGACAAAAAGAATCATTTGACATTTGATGCGAAATTGCCTGAACATGACAAGTGACAATGAATCATTGCCTTCTGCATTGCATGAACATATCAAGTGTGATGTTTTGAGTGTTGACAATGAAAATGTCAAAATGTGGTACAAAAAGCCGGATTACCATTCCAGTGCAAAACATGCAGTTTTGTTAACGAGTCGTATTACCAGAACGTTCTGACATGTTTTAGGTCAGTAACCGCAGCTACCTTGCATTGACATGACGTATGACATGATCATTTGAAAAAGTGGTATTCTATGTCCTGAACTGTGCTTGACAAAAAGAATCATTTGACATTTGATGCGAAATTGCCTGAACATGACAAGTGACAATGAATCATTGCCTTCTGCATTGCATGAACATATCAAGTGTGATGTTTTGAGTGTTGACAATGAAAATGTCAAAATGTGGTACAAAAAGCCGGATTACCATTCCAGTGCAAAAACATGCAGTTTTGTTAACGAGTCGTATTACCAGAACGTTCTGACATGTTTTAGGTCAGTAACCGCAGCTACCTTGCATTGACATGACGTATGACATGATCATTTGAAAAAGTGGTATTCTATGTCCTGAACTGTGCTTGACAAAAAGAATCATTTGACATTTGATGCGAAATTGCCTGAACATGACAAGTGACAATGAATCATTGCCTTCTGCATTGCATGAACATATCAAGTGTGATGTTTTGAGTGTTGACAATGAAAATGTCAAAATGTGGTACAAAAAGCCGGATTACCATTCCAGTGCAAAAACATGCAGTTTTGTTAACGAGTCGTTTTACCAGGGGTGGTGGTAGCGTAGTGGTTAAGGAACCTGCCTAGTGTGTAATTAGCCTGGAAAGTTTTGGGTTCGAATCCCGGCTGCCACCGTTGTGCCCTTGAGCAAGGCACTTAACCCTAAGTTGCTCTAGGGGAGACTGGCCCGGAACAATTGATGGTTGATGAGTTGTAAGTCGCTTTGGATAAAAGCGTCTGCTAAATGCATAAATGTAATGTACCAGAACATTCTGACATGTTTTAGGTCAGTAACCGCAGCTACCTTGCATTGACATGACGTATGACATGATCATTTGAAAAAGTGGTATTCTATGTCCTGAACTGTGCTTGACAAAAAGAATCATTTGACATTTGATGCGAAATTGCCTGAACATGACAAGTGACAATGAATCATTGCCTTCTGCATTGCATGAACATATCAAGTGTGATGTTTTGAGTGTTGACAATGAAAATGTCAAAATGTGGTACAAAAAGCCGGATTACCATTCCAGTGCAAAAACATGCAGTTTTGTTAACGAGTCGTATTACCAGGGGTGGTGGTAGCGTAGTGGTTAAGGAACCTGCTAGTGTGTAAGTAGCCTGGAAAGTTTTGGGTTCGAATCCCGGCTGCCACCGTTGTGCCCTTGAGCAAGGCACTTAACCCTAAGTTGCTCTAGGGGAGACTGGCCCGGAACAATTGATAGTTGATGAGTTGTAAGTCGCTTTGGATAAAAGCGTCTGCTAAATGCATAAATGTAAATGTAAATGTAATGTACCAGAACATTCTGACATGTTTTAGGTCAGTAACCGCAGCTACCTTGCATTGACATGACGTATGACATGATCATTTGAAAAAGTGGTATTCTATGTCCTGAACTGTGCTTGACAAAAAGAATCATTTGACATTTGATGCGAAATTGCCTGAACATGACAAGTGACAATGAATCATTGCCTTCTGCATTGCATGAACATATCAAGTGTGATGTTTTGAGTGTTGACAATGAAAATGTCAAAATGTGGTACAAAAAGCCGGATTACCATTCCAGTGCAAAAACATGCAGTTTTGTTAACGAGTCGTATTACCAGAACGTTCTGACATGTTTTAGGTCAGTAACCGCAGCTACCTTGCATTGACATGACGTATGACATGATCATTTGAAAAAGTGGTATTCTATGTCCTGAACTGTGCTTGACAAAAAGAATCATTTGACATTTGATGCGAAATTGCCTGAACATGACAAGTGACAATGAATCATTGCCTTCTGCATTGCATGAACATATCAAGTGTGATGTTTTGAGTGTTGACAATGAAAATGTCAAAATGTGGTACAAAAAGCCGGATTACCATTCCAGTGCAAAAACATGCAGTTTTGTTAACGAGTCGTATTACCAGAACGTTCTGACATGTTTTAGGTCAGTAACCGCAGCTACCTTGCATTGACATGACGTATGACATGATCATTTGAAAAAGTGGTATTCTATGTCCTGAACTGTGCTTGACAAAAAGAATCATTTGACATTTGATGCGAAATTGCCTGAACATGACAAGTGACAATGAATCATTGCCTTCTGCATTGCATGAACATATCAAGTGTGATGTTTTGAGTGTTGACAATGAAAATGTCAAAATGTGGTACAAAAAGCCGGATTACCATTCCAGTGCAAAAACATGCAGTTTTGTTAACGAGTCGTATTACCAGAACGTTCTGACATGTTTTAGGTCAGTAACCGCAGCTACCTTGCATTGACATGACGTATGACATGATCATTTGAAAAAGTGGTATTCTATGTCCTGAACTGTGCTTGACAAAAAGAATCATTTGACATTTGATGCGAAATTGCCTGAACATGACAAGTGACAATGAATCATTGCCTTCTGCATTGCATGAACATATCAAGTGTGATGTTTTGAGTGTTGACAATGAAAATGTCAAAATGTGGTACAAAAAGCCGGATTACCATTCCAGTGCAAAAACATGCAGTTTTGTTAACGAGTCGTATTACCAGGGGTGGTGGTAGCGTAGTGGTTAAGGAACCTGCCTAGTGTGTAATTAGCCTGGAAAGTTTTGGGTTCGAATCCCGGCTGCCACCGTTGTGCCCTTGAGCAAGGCACTTAACCCTAAGTTGCTCTAGGGGAGACTGGCCCGGAACAATTGATGGTTGATGAGTTGTAAGTCGCTTTGGATAAAAGCGTCTGCTAAATGCATAAATGTAAATGTAAATGTAATGTACCAGAACATTCTGACATGTTTTAGGTCAGTAACCGCAGCTACCTTGCATTGACATGACGTATGACATGATCATTTGAAAAAGTGGTATTCTATGTCCTGAACTGTGCTTGACAAAAAGAATCATTTGACATTTGATGCGAAATTGCCTGAACATGACAAGTGACAATGAATCATTGCCTTCTGCATTGCATGAACATATCAAGTGTGATGTTTTGAGTGTTGACAATGAAAATGTCAAAATGTGGTACAAAAAGCCGGATTACCATTCCAGTGCAAAAACATGCAGTTTTGTTAACGAGTCGTATTACCAGGGGTGGTGGTAGCGTAGTGGTTAAGGAACCTGCCTAGTGTGTAATTAGCCTGGAAAGTTTTGGGTTCGAATCCCGGCTGCCACCGTTGTGCCCTTGAGCAAGGCACTTAACCCTAAGTTGCTCTAGGGGAGACTGGCCCGGAACAATTGATAGTTGATGAGTTGTAAGTCGCTTTGGATAAAAGCGTCTGCTAAATGCATAAATGTAAATGTAAATGTAATGTACCAGAACATTCTGACATGTTTTAGGTCAGTAACCGCAGCTACCTTGCATTGACATGACGTATGACATGATCATTTGAAAAAGTGGTATTCTATGTCCTGAACTGTGCTTGACAAAAAGAATCATTTGACATTTGATGCGAAATTGCCTGAACATGACAAGTGACAATGAATCATTGCCTTCTGCATTGCATGAACATATCAAGTGTGATGTTTTGAGTGTTGACAATGAAAATGTCAAAATGTGGTACAAAAAGCCGGATTACCATTCCAGTGCAAAAACATGCAGTTTTGTTAACGAGTCGTATTACCAGGGTGGTGGTAGCGTAGTGGTTAAGGAACCTGCCTAGTGTGTAATTAGCCTGGAAAGTTTTGGGTTCGAATCCCGGCTGCCACCGTTGTGCCCTTGAGCAAGGCACTTAACCCTAAGTTGCTCTAGGGGAGACTGGCCGGAACAATTGATAGTTGATGAGTTGTAAGTCGCTTTGGATAAAAGCGTCTGCTAAATGCATAAATGTAAATGTAATGTAATGTACCAGAACATTCTGACATGTTTTAGGTCAGTAACCGCAGCTACCTTGCATTGACATGACGTATGACATGATCATTTGAAAAAGTGGTATTCTATGTCCTGAACTGTGCTTGACAAAAAGAATCATTTGACATTTGATGCGAAATTGCCTGAACATGACAAGTGACAATGAATCATTGCCTTCTGCATTGCATGAACATATCAAGTGTGATGTTTTGAGTGTTGACAATGAAAATGTCAAAATGTGGTACAAAAAGCCGGATTACCATTCCAGTGCAAAAACATGCAGTTTTGTTAACGAGTCGTATTACCAGAACGTTCTGACATGTTTTAGGTCAGTAACCGCAGCTACCTTGCATTGACATGACGTATGACATGATCATTTGAAAAAGTGGTATTCTATGTCCTGAACTGTGCTTGACAAAAAGAATCATTTGACATTTGATGCGAAATTGCCTGAACATGACAAGTGACAATGAATCATTGCCTTCTGCATTGCATGAACATATCAAGTGTGATGTTTTGAGTGTTGACAATGAAAATGTCAAAATGTGGTACAAAAAGCCGGATTACCATTCCAGTGCAAAAACATGCAGTTTTGTTAACGAGTCGTATTACCAGAACGTTCTGACATGTTTTAGGTCAGTAACCGCAGCTACCTTGCATTGACATGACGTATGACATGATCATTTGAAAAAGTGGTATTCTATGTCCTGAACTGTGCTTGACAAAAAGAATCATTTGACATTTGATGCGAAATTGCCTGAACATGACAAGTGACAATGAATCATTGCCTTCTGCATTGCATGAACATATCAAGTGTGATGTTTTGAGTGTTGACAATGAAAATGTCAAAATGTGGTACAAAAAGCCGGATTACCATTCCAGTGCAAAAACATGCAGTTTTGTTAACGAGTCGTATTACCAGAACGTTCTGACATGTTTTAGGTCAGTAACCGCAGCTACCTTGCATTGACATGACGTATGACATGATCATTTGAAAAAGTGGTATTCTATGTCCTGAACTGTGCTTGACAAAAAGAATCATTTGACATTTGATGCGAAATTGCCTGAACATGACAAGTGACAATGAATCATTGCCTTCTGCATTGCATGAACATATCAAGTGTGATGTTTTGAGTGTTGACAATGAAAATGTCAAAATGTGGTACAAAAAGCCGGATTACCATTCCAGTGCAAAAACATGCAGTTTTGTTAACGAGTCGTATTACCAGAACGTTCTGACATGTTTTAGGTCAGTAACCGCAGCTACCTTGCATTGACATGACGTATGACATGATCATTTGAAAAAGTGGTATTCTATGTCCTGAACTGTGCTTGACAAAAGAATCATTTGACATTTGATGCGAAATTGCCTGAACATGACAAGTGACAATGAATCATTGCCTTCTGCATTGCATGAACATATCAAGTGTGATGTTTTGAGTGTTGACAATGAAAATGTCAAAATGTGGTACAAAAAGCCGGATTACCATTCCAGTGCAAAAACATGCAGTTTTGTTAACGAGTCGTATTACCAGGGTGGTGGTAGCGTAGTGGTAAGGAACCTGCCTAGTGTGTAATTAGCCTGGAAAGTTTTGGGTTCGAATCCCGGTGCCACCGTTGTGCCCTTGAGCAAGGCACTTAACCCTAAGTTGCTCTAGGGAGACTGGCCCGGAACAATTGATGTTGATGAGTTGTAAGTCGCTTTGGATAAAAGCGTCTGCTAATGCATAAATGTAAATGTAAATGTAATGTACCAGAACATTCTGACATGTTTTAGGTCAGTAACCGCAGCTACCTTGCATTGACATGACGTATGACATGATCATTTGAAAAAGTGGTATTCTATGTCCTGAACTGTGCTTGACAAAAGAATCATTTGACATTGATGCGAAATTGCCTGAACATGACAAGTGACAATGAATCATTGCCTTCTGCATTGCATGAACATATCAAGTGTGATGTTTTGAGTGTTGACAATGAAAATGTCAAAATGTGGTACAAAAAGCCGGATTACCATTCCAGTGCAAAAACATGCAGTTTTGTTAACGAGTCGAATTACCAGGGGTGGTGGTAGCGTAGTGGTTAAGGAACCTGCCTAGTGTGTAAGTAGCCTGGAAAGTTTTGGGTTCGAATCCCGGCTGCCACCGTTGTGCCTTGAGCAAGGCACTTAACCCTAAGTTGCTCTAGGGGAGACTGGCCCGGAACAATTGATAGTTGATGAGTTGTAAGTCGCTTTGGATAAAACCGTCTGCTAAATGCATAAATGTAAATGTAATGTACCAGAACATTCTGACATGTTTTAGGTCAGTAACCGCAGCTACCTTGCATTGACATGACGTATGACATGATCATTTGAAAAAGTGGTATTCTATGTCCTGAACTGTGCTTGACAAAAAGAATCATTTGAC
>PYXC01000808.1:0-10081 GCA_015244755.2 Tenualosa ilisha
TGCGGTTACTGACCTAAAACATGTCAGAATGTTCTGGTACATTACATTTACATTTACATTTATGCATTTAGCAGACGCTTTTATCCAAAGCGACTTACAACTCATCAACTATCAATTGTTCCGGGCCAGTCTCCCCTAGAGCAACTTAGGGTTAAGTGCCTTGCTCAAGGGCACAACGGTGGCAGCCGGGATTCGAACCCAAAACTTTCCAGGCTACTTACACACTAGGCAGGTTCCTTAACCACTACGCTACCACCACCCCTGGTAATACGACTCGTTAACAAAACTGCATGTTTTTGCACTGGAATGGTAATCCGGCTTTTTGTACCACATTTTGACATTTTCATTGTCAACACTCAAAACATCACACTTGATATGTTCATGCAATGCAGAAGGCAATGATTCATTGTCACTTGTCATGTTCAGGCAATTTCGCATCAAATGTCAAATGATTCTTTTTGTCAAGCACAGTTCAGGACATAGAATACCACTTTTTCAAATGATCATGTCATACGTCATGTCAATGCAAGGTAGCTGCGGTTACTGACCTAAAACATGTCAGAATGTTCTGGTACATTACATTTACATTTACATTTATGCATTTAGCAGACGCTTTTATCCAAAGCGACTTACAACTCATCAACTATCAATTGTTCCGGGCCAGTCTCCCCTAGAGCAACTTGGGTTAAGTGCCTTGCTCAAGGGCACAACGGTGGCAGCCGGGATTCGAACCCAAAACTTTCCAGGCTAATTACACACTAGGCAGGTTCCTTAACCACTACGCTACCACCACCCCTGGTAAAACGACTCGTTAACAAAACTGCATGTTTTTGCACTGGAATGGTAATCCGGCTTTTTGTACCACATTTTGACATTTTCATTGTCAACACTCAAAACATCACACTTGATATGTTCATGCAATGCAGAAGGCAATGATTCATTGTCACTTGTCATGTTCAGGCAATTTCGCATCAAATGTCAAATGATTCTTTCTGTCAAGCACAGTTCAGGACATAGAATACCACTTTTTCAAATGATCATGTCATACGTCATGTCAATGCAAGGTAGCTGCGGTTACTGACCTAAAACATGTCAGAATGTTCTGGTACATTACATTTACATTTACATTTATGCATTTAGCAGACGCTTTTATCCAAAGCGACATACAACTCATCAACTATCAATTGTTCCGGCCAGTCTCCCCTAGAGCAACTTAGGGTTAAGTGCCTTGCTCAAGGGCACAACGGTGGCAGCCGGGATTCGAACCCAAAACTTTCCAGGCTAATTACACTAGGCAGGTTCCTTAACCACTACGCTACCACCACCCCTGGTAAAACGACTCGTTAACAAAACTGCATGTTTTTGCACTGGAATGGTAATCCGGCTTTTGTACCACATTTTGACATTTTCATTGTCAACACTCAAAACATCACACTTGATATGTTCATGCAATGCAGAAGGCAATGATTCATTGTCACTTGTCATGTTCAGGCAATTTCGCATCAAATGTCAAATGATTCTTTCTGTCAAGCACAGTTCAGGACATAGAATACCACTTTTTCAAATGATCATGTCATACGTCATGTCAATGCAAGGTAGCTGCGGTTACTGACCTAAAACATGTCAGAATGTTCTGGTACATTACATTTACATTTACATTTATGCATTTAGCAGACGCTTTTATCCAAAGCGACTTACAACTCATCAACTATCAATTGTTCCGGGCCAGTCTCCCCTAGAGCAACTTAGGGTTAAGTGCCTTGCTCAAGGGCACAACGGTGGCAGCCGGGATTCGAACCCAAAACTTTCCAGGCTACTTACACACTAGGCAGGTTCCTTAACCACTACACTACCACCACCCCTGGTAAAACGACTCGTTAACAAAACTGCATGTTTTTGCACTGGAATGGTAATCCGGCTTTTTGTACCACATTTTGACATTTTCATTGTCAACACTCAAAACATCACACTTGATATGTTCATGCAATGCAGAAGGCAATGATTCATTGTCACTTGTCATGTTCAGGCAATTTCGCATCAAATGTCAAATGATTCTTTTTGTCAAGCACAGTTCAGGACATAGAATACCACTTTTTCAAATGATCATGTCATACGTCATGTCAATGCAAGGTAGCTGCGGTTACTGATCTAAAACATGTCAGAATGTTCTGGTACATTACATTTACATTTACATTTATGCATTTAGCAGACGCTTTTATCCAAAGCGACTTACAACTCATCAACTATCAATTGTTCCGGGCCAGTCTCCCTAGAGCAACTTGGGGTTAAGTGCCTTGCTCAAGGGCACAACGGTGGCAGCCGGGATTCGAACCCAAAACTTTCCAGGCTAATTACACACTAGGCAGGTTCCTTAACCACTACGCTACCACCACCCCTGGTAAAACGACTCGTTAACAAAACTGCATGTTTTTGCACTGGAATGGTAATCCGGCTTTTTGTACCACATTTTGACATTTTCATTGTCAACACTCAAAACATCACACTTGATATGTTCATGCAATGCAGAAGGCAATGATTCATTGTCACTTGTCATGTTCAGGCAATTTCGCATCAAATGTCAAATGATTCTTTTTGTCAAGCACAGTTCAGGACATAGAATACCACTTTTTCAAATGATCATGTCATACGTCATGTCAATGCAAGGTAGCTGCGGTTACTGACATGTCAGAATGTTCTGGTACATTACATTTACATTTATGCATTTAGCAGACGCTTTTATCCAAAGCGACTTACAACTCATCAACTATCAATTGTTCCGGGCCAGTCTCCCCTAGAGCAACTTAGGGTTAAGTGCCTTGCTCAAGGGCACAACGGTGGCAGCCGGGATTCGAACCCAAAACTTTCCAGGCTAATTACACACTAGGCAGGTTCCTTAACCACTACGCTACCACCACCCCTGGTAATAGGACTCGTTAACAAAACTGCATGTTTTTGCACTGGAATGGTAATCCGGCTTTTTGTACCACATTTTGACATTTTCATTGTCAACACTCAAAACATCACACTTGATATGTTCATGCAATGCAGAAGGCAATGATTCATTGTCACTTGTCATATTCAGGCAATTTCGCATCAAGTGTCAAATGATTCTTTTTGTCAAGCACAGTTCAGGACATAGAATACCACTTTTTCAAATGATCATGTCATACGTCATGTCAATGCAAGGTAGCTGCGGTTACTGACCTAAAACATGTCAGAACGTTCTGGTAATACGACTCGTTAACAAAACTGCATGTTTTTGCACTGGAATGGTAATCCGGCTTTTTGTACCACATTTTGACATTTTCATTGTCAACACTCAAAACATCACACTTGATATGTTCATGCAATGCAGAAGGCAATGATTCATTGTCACTTGTCATGTTCAGGCAATTTCGCATCAAATGTCAAATGATTCTTTTTGTCAAGCACAGTTCAGGACATAGAATACCACTTTTTCAAATGATCATGTCATACGTCATGTCAATGCAAGGTAGCTGCGGTTACTGACCTAAAACATGTCAGAATGTTCTGGTACATTACATTTACATTTACATTTATGCATTTAGCAGACGCTTTTATCCAAAGCGACTTACAACTCATCAACTATCAATTGTTCCGGGACAGTCTCCCCTAGAGCAACTTAGGGTTAAGTGCCTTGCTCAAGGGCACAACGGTGGCAGCCGGGATTCGAACCCAAAACTTTCCAGGCTAATTACACACTAGGCAGGTTCCTTAACCACTACGCTACCACCACCCCTGGTAATACGACTCGTTAACAAAACTGCATGTTTTTGCACTGGAATGGTAATCCGGCTTTTTGTACCACATTTTGACATTTTCATTGTCAACACTCAAAACATCACACTTGATATGTTCATGCAATGCAGAAGGCAATGATTAATTGTCACTTGTCATGTTCAGGCAATTTCGCATCAAATGTCAAATGATTCTTTTTGTCAAGCACAGTTCAGGACATAGAATACCACTTTTTCAAATGATCATGTCATACGCCATGTCAATGCAAGGTAGCTGCGGTTACTGACCTAAAACATGTCAGAACGTTCTGGTAATACGACTCGTTAACAAAACTGCATGTTTTTGCACTGGAATGGTAATCCGGCTTTTTGTACCACATTTTTGACATTTTCATTGTCAACACTCAAAACATCACACTTGATATGTTCATGCAATGCAGAAGGCAATGATTCATTGTCACTTGTCATGTTCAGGCAATTTCGCATCAAATGTCAAATGATTCTTTTTGTCAAGCACATAGAATACCACTTTTTCAAATGATCATGTCATACGTCATGTCAATGCAAGGTAGCTGCGGTTACTGACCTAAAACATGTCAGAATGTTCTGGTACATTACATTTACATTTATGCATTTAGCACACGCTTTTATCCAAAGCGACTTACAACTCATCAACTATCAATTGTTCCGGGCCAGTCTCCCCTAGAGCAACTTAGGGTTAAGTGCCTTGCTCAAGGGCACAACGGTGGCAGCCGGGATTCGAACCCAAAACTTTCCAGGCTAATTACACACTAGGCAGGTTCCTCAACCACTACGCTACCACCACCCCTGGTAATAGGACTCGTTAACAAAACTGCATGTTTTTGCACTGGAATGGTAATCCGGCTTTTTGTACCACATTTTGACATTTTCATTGTCAACACTCAAAACATCACACTTGATATGTTCATGCAATGCAGAAGGCAATGATTCATTGTCACTTGTCATGTTCAGGCAATTTCGCATCAAATGTCAAATGATTCTTTTTGTCAAGCACAGTTCAGGACATAGAATACCACTTTTTCAAATGATCATGTCATACGTCATGTCAATGCAAGGTAGCTGCGGTTACTGACCTAAAACATGTCAGAACGTTCTGGTAATACGACTCGTTAACAAAACTGCATGTTTTTGCACTGGAATGGTAATCCGGCTTTTTGTACCACATTTTGACATTTTCATTGTCAACACTCAAAACATCACACTTGATATGTTCATGCAATGCAGAAGGCAATGATTCATTGTCACTTGTCATGTTCAGGCAATTTCGCATCAAATGTCAAATGATTCTTTTTGTCAAGCACAGTTCAGGACATAGAATACCACTTTTTCAAATGATCATGTCATACGTCATGTCAATGCAAGGTAGCTGCGGTTACTGACCTAAAACATGTCAGAACGTTCTGGTACATTACATTTACGCATTTAGCAGACGCTTTTATCCAAAGCGACTTACAACTCATCAACTATCAATTGTTCCGGACCAGTCTCCCCTAGAGCAACTTAGGGTTAAGTGCCTTGCTCAAGGCACACACTAGGCAGGTTCCTTAACCACTACGCTACCACCACCCCTGGTAATACGACTCGTTAACAAAACTGCATGTTTTTGCACTGGAATGGTAATACCACTTTTTCAAATGATCATGTCATACGTCATGTCAATGCAAGGTAGCTGCGGTTACTGACCTAAAACATGTCAGAACGTTCTGGTACATTACATTTACGCATTTAGCAGACGCTTTTATCCAAAGCGACTTACAACTCATCAACTATCAATTGTTCCGGACCAGTCTCCCCTAGAGCAACTTAGGGTTAAGTGCCTTGCTCAAGGCACACACTAGGCAGGTTCCTTAACCACTACGCTACCACCACCCTGGTAATACGACTCGTTAACAAAACTGCATGTTTTTGCACTGGAATGGTAATCCGGCTTTTTGTACCACATTTTGACATTTTCATTGTCAACACTCAAAACATCACACTTGATATGTTCATGCAATGCAGAAGGCAATGATTCATTGTCACTTGTCATGTTCAGGCAATTTCGCATCAAATGTCAAATGATTCTTTTTGTCAAGCACAGTTCAGGACATAGAATACCACTTTTTCAAATGATCATGTCATACGTCATGTCAATGCAAGGTAGCTGCGGTTACTGACCTAAAACATGTCAGAACGTTCTGGTAATACGACTCGTTAACAAAACTGCATGTTTTTGCACTGGAATGGTAATCCGGCTTTTTGTACCACATTTTGACATTTTCATTGTCAACACTCAAAACATCACACTTGATATGTTCATGCAATGCAGAAGGCAATGATTCATTGTCACTTGTCATGTTCAGGCAATTTCGCATCAAATGTCAAATGATTCTTTTTGTCAAGCACAGTTCAGGACATAGAATACCACTTTTTCAAATGATCATGTCATACGTCATGTCAATGCAAGGTAGCTGCGGTTACTGACCTAAAACATGTCAGAATGTTCTGGTACATTACATTTACATTTACATTTATGCATTTAGCAGACGCTTTTATCCAAAGCGACTTACAACTCATCAACTATCAATTGTTCCGGGCCAGTCTCCCCTAGAGCAACTTAGGGTTAAGTGCCTTGCTCAAGGGCACAACGGTGGCAGCCGGGATTCGAACCCAAAACTTTCCAGGCTAATTACACACTAGGCAGGTTCCTTAACCACTACGCTACCACCACCCCTGGTAATAGGACTCGTTAACAAACTGCATGTTTTTGCACTGGAATGGTAATCCGGCTTTTTGTACCACATTTTGACATTTTCATTGTCAACACTCAAAACATCACACTTGATATGTTCATGCAATGCAGAAGGCAATGATTCATTGTCACTTGTCATGTTCAGGCAATTTCGCATCAAATGTCAAATGATTCTTTTTGTCAAGCACAGTTCAGGACATAGAATACCACTCTTTCAAATGATCATGTCATACCACATGTCAATGCAAGGTAGCTGCGGTTACTGACCTAAAACATGTCAGAATGTTCTGGTACATTACATTTACATTTACATATTTAGCAGACGCTTTTATCCAAAGCGACTTACAACTCATCAACTATCAATTGTTCCGGGCCAGTCTCCCCTAGAGCAACTTAGGGTTAAGTGCCTTGCTCAAGGGCACAATGGCAGCCGGGATTCGAACCCAAAACTTTCCAGGCTAATTACACACTAGGCAGGTTCCTTAACCACTACGCTACCACCACCCCTGGTAATAGGACTCGTTAACAAAACTGCATGTTTTTGCACTGGAATGGTAATCCGGCTTTTTGTACCACATTTTGACATTTTCATTGTCAACACTCAAAACATCACACTTGATATGTTCATGCAATGCAGAAGGCAATGATTCATTGTCACTTGTCATGTTCAGGCAATTTCGCATCAAATGTCAAATGATTCTTTTTGTCAAGCACAGTTCAGGACATAGAATACCACTTTTTCAAATGATCATGTCATACGTCATGTCAATGCAAGGTAGCTGCGGTTACTGACATGTCAGAATGTTCTGGTACATTACATTTACATTTACATTTATGCATTTAGCAGACGCTTTTATCCAAAGCGACTTACAACTCATCAACTATCAATTGTTCCGGGCCAGTCTCCCCTAGAGCAACTTAGGGTTAAGTGCCTTGCTCAAGGGCACAACGGTGGCAGCCGGGATTCGAACCCAAAACTTTCCAGGCTAATTACACACTAGGCAGGTTCCTTAACCACTACGCTACCACCACCCCTGGTAATAGGACTCGTTAACAAAACTGCATGTTTTTTGCACTGGAATGGTAATCCGGCTTTTTGTACCACATTTTGACATTTTCATTGTCAACACTCAAAACATCACACTTGATATGTTCATGCAATGCAGAAGGCAATGATTCATTGTCACTTGTCATGTTCAGGCAATTTCGCATCAAATGTCAAATGATTCTTTTTGTCAAGCACAGTTCAGGACATAGAATACCACTTTTTCAAATGATCATGTCATACGTCATGTCAATGCAAGGTAGCTGCGGTTACTGACCTAAAACATGTCAGAACGTTCTGGTAATACGACTCGTTAACAAACTGCATGTTTTTGCACTGGAATGGTAATCCGGCTTTTTGTACCACATTTTCACATTTTCATTGTCAACACTCAAAACATCACACTTGATATGTTCATGCCAATGCAGAAGGCAATGATTCATTGTCACTTGTCATGTTCAGGCAATTTCGCATCAAATGTCAAATGATTGTTTTTGTCAAGCACAGTTTCAGGACATAGAATACCACTTTTTCAAATGATCATGTCATACGTCATTCAATGCAAGGTAGCTGCGGTTACTGACCTAAAACATGTCAGAATGTTCTGGTACATTACATTTACATTTAACATTTATGCATTTAGCAGACGCTTTTAATCCAAAGCGACTTACAACTCATCAACTATCAATTGTTCCGGGCCAGTCTCCCCTAGAGCAACTTAGGGTTAAGTGCCTTGCTCAAGGGCACAACGGTGGCAGCCGGGATTCGAACCCAAAACTTTCCAGGCTAATTACACACTAGGCAGGTTCCTTAACCATAGCTACCACCACCCCTGGTAATAGGACTCGTTAACAAAACTGCATGTTTTTTGCACTGGAATGGTAATCCGGCTTTTTGTACCACATTTTGACATTTTCATTGTCAACACTCAAAACATCACACTTGATATGTTCATGCAATGCAGAAGGCAATGATTCATTGTCACTTGTCATGTTCAGGCAATTTCGCATCAAATGTCAAATGATTCTTTTTGTCAAGCACAGTTCAGGACATAGAATACCACTTTTTCAAATGATCATGTCATAACGTCATGTCAATGCAAGGTAGCTGCGGTTACTGACCTAAAACATGTCAGAACGTTCTGGTAATACGACTCGTTAACAAAACTGCATGTTTTTGCACTGGAATGGTAATCCGGCTTTTTGTACCACATTTTTACATTTTCATTGTCAACACTCAAAACATCACACTTGATATGTTCATGCAATGCAGAAGGCAATGATTCATTGTCACTTGTCATGTTCAGGCAATTTCGCATCAATGTCAAATGATTCTTTTTGTCAAGCACAGTTCAGGACATAGAATACCACTTTTCAAATGATCATGTCATACGTCATGTCAATGCAAGGTAGCTGCGGTTACTGACCTAAACATGTCAGAACATTCTGGTAATACGACTCGTTAACAAAACTGCATGTTTTTGCACTGGAATGGTAATCCGGCTTTTTGTACCACATTTTGACATTTTCATTGTCAACACTCAAAACATCACACTTGATATGTTCATGCAATGCAGAAGGCAATGATTCATTGTCACTTGTCATGTTCAGGCAATTTCGCATCAAATGTCAAATGATTCTTTTTGTCAAGCACAGTTCAGGACATAGAATACCATTTTTCAAATGATCATGTCATACGTCCATGTCAATGCAAGGTAGCTGCGGTTACTGACCTAAAACATGTCAGAATGTTCTGGTCATTACATTACATTACATTTATGCATTTAGCAGACGCTTTTATCCAAAGCGACTTACAACTCATTCAACTATCATTGTTCCGGGCCAGTCTCCCCTAGAGCAACTTAGGGTTAAGTGCCTTGCTCAAGGGCACAACGGTGGCAGCCGGGATTCGAACCCAAAACTTTCCAGGCTAATTAACACACTAGGCAGGTTCCTTAACCACTACGCTACCACCACCCCTGGTAAATACGACTCGTTAACAAAACTGCATGTTTTTGCACTGGAATGGTAATCCGGCTTTTTGTACCACATTTTGACATTTTCATTGTCAACACTCAAAACATCACACTTGATATGTTCATGCAATGCAGAAGGCAATGATTCATTGTCACTTGTCATGTCAGGCAATTTCGCATCAAATGTCAAATGATTTCTTTTTTGTCAAGCACAGTTCAGGACATAGAATACCACTTTTTCAAATGATCATGTCATACCATGTCAATGCAAGGTAGCTGCGGTTACTGACCTAAAACATGTCAGAATGTTCTGGTACATACATTACATTTACATTTATGCATTTAGCAGACGCTTTTTATCCAAAGCGACTTACAACTCATCAACTATCAATTGTTTCCGGGCCAGTCTCCCAGAGCAACTTAGGGTTAAGTGCCTTGCTCAAGGGCACAACGGTGGCAGCCGGGATTCGAACCCAAAACTTTCCAGGCTAATTACACACTAGGCAGGTTCCTTAACCACTACGCTACCA
>PYXC01000812.1:0-19374 GCA_015244755.2 Tenualosa ilisha
CCGCACACACTTTGTGGAGAGTCCCTCCATGGATCCATGTCACCACCAGGACATCACTTCGCTGCCTACCCGAGTTTGAGTGCTCATTTCCCCAGAGATATCCAGCAGATGTCCCCTGCCTGGGTCTTTGTTGGAAGTTGGAAGTCACATTCCTGGAACTGAACCTACCCGAATTGGAGTGCTCTTTGTCCCGCAGACACTTTGTGGAGAGTCCCTCCATGGATCCATGTCACCACCAGGACATCACTTCTCTGCCTACCCGACTTTGAGTGCTCTTTGTCCCGCAGACACTTTGTGGAGAGTCCCTCCATGGATCCATGTCACCACCAGGACATCACTTCGCTGCCTACCCGAGTTTGAGTGCTCATTTCCCCAGAGATATCCAGCAGATGTCCCCTGCCTGGGTCTTTGTTGGAAGTTGGAAGTCACATTCCTGGAATTGTACCTACCCGACTTTGGGTGCTCATTTCCCCGAAGACATTGATAGGAGAGTGCCTCCATGGATCCATGTCACCACCAGGACATCACTTCTCTGCCTACCCGACTTTGAGTGCTCATTTCCCCGCACACACTTTGTGGAGAGTCCCTCCATGGATCCATGTCACCACCAGGACATCACTTCGCTGCCTACCCGAGTTTGAGTGCTCATTTCCCCAGAGATATCCAGCAGATGTCCCCTGCCTGGGTCTTTGTTGGAAGTTGGAAGTCACATTCCTGGAATTGTACCTACCCGACTTTGGGTGCTCATTTCCCCGAAGACATTGATAGGAGAGTGCCTCCATGGATCCATGTCACCACCAGGACATCACTTCTCTGCCTACCCGACTTTGAGTGCTCATTTCCCGCACACACTTTGTGGAGAGTCCCTCCATGGATCCATGTCACCACCAGGACATCACTTCGCTGCCTACCCGAGTTTGAGTGCTCATTTCCCCAGAGATATCCAGCAGATGTCCCCTGCCTGGGTCTTTGTTGGAAGTTGGAAGTCACATTCCTGGAATTGTACCTACCCGACTTTGGGTGCTCATTTCCCCGAAGACATTGATAGGAGAGTGCCTCCATGGATCCATGTCACCACCAGGACATCACTTCTCTGCCTACCCGACTTTGAGTGCTCATTTCCCCGCACACACTTTGTGGAGAGTCCCTCCATGGATCCATGTCACCACCAGGACATCACTTCGCTGCCTACCCGAGTTTGAGTGCTCATTTCCCCAGAGATATCCAGCAGATGTCCCCTGCCTGGGTCTTTGTTGGAAGTTGGAAGTCACATTCCTGGAATTGTACCTACCCGACTTTGGGTGCTCATTTCCCGAAGACATTGATAGGAGAGTGCCTCCATGGATCCATGTCACCACCAGGACATCACTTCTCTGCCTACCCGACTTTGAGTGCTCATTTCCCCGCACACACTTTGTGGAGAGTCCCTCCATGGATCCATGTCACCACCAGGACATCACTTCGCTGCCTACCCGAGTTTGAGTGCTCATTTCCCCAGAGATATCCAGCAGATGTCCCCTGCCTGGGTCTTTGTTGGAAGTTGGAAGTCACATTCCTGGAACTGAACCTACCCGATTGAGTGCTTTGTCCCGCAGACACTTTGTGGAGAGTGCCTCCATGGATCCATGTCACCACCAGGACATCACTTCTCTGCCTACCCGACTTTGAGTGCTCTTTGTCCCGCAGACACTTTGTGGAGAGTCCCTCCATGGATCCATGTCACCACCAGGACATCACTTCGCTGCCTACCGAGTTTGAGTGCTCATTTCCCCAGAGATATCCAGCAGATGTCCCCTGCCTGGGTCTTTGTTGGAAGTTGGAAGTCACATTCCTGGAATTGTACCTACCCGACTTTGGGTGCTCATTTCCCCGAAGACATTGATAGGAGAGTGCCTCCATGGATCCATGTCACCACCAGGACATCACTTCTCTGCCTACCCGACTTTGAGTGCTCATTTCCCCGCACACACTTTGTGGAGAGTCCCTCCATGGATCCATGTCACCACCAGGACATCACTTCGCTGCCTACCCGAGTTTGAGTGCTCATTTCCCCAGAGATATCCAGCAGATGTCCCCTGCCTGGGTCTTTGTTGGAAGTTGGAAGTCACATTCCTGGAATTGTACCTACCCGACTTTGGGTGCTCATTTCCCCGAAGACATTGATAGGAGAGTGCCTCCATGGATCCATGTCACCACCAGGACATCACTTCTCTGCCTACCCGACTTTGAGTGCTCATTTCCCCGCACACACTTTGTGGAGAGTCCCTCCATGGATCCATGTCACCACCAGGACATCACTTCGCTGCCTACCCGAGTTTGAGTGCTCATTTCCCCAGAGATATCCAGCAGATGTCCCCTGCCTGGGTCTTTGTTGGAAGTTGGAAGTCACATTCCTGGAACTGAACCTACCCGAGTTGGAGTGCTCTTTGTCCCGCAGACACTTTGTGGAGAGTCCCTCCATGGATCCATGTCACCACCAGGACATCACTTCTCTGCCTACCCGACTTTGAGTGCTCTTTGTCCCGCAGACACTTTGTGGAGAGTCCCTCCATGGATCCATGTCACCACCAGGACATCACTTCGCTGCCTACCCGAGTTTGAGTGCTCATTTCCCCAGAGATATCCAGCAGATGTCCCTGCCTGGGTCTTTGTTGGAAGTTGGAAGTCACATTCCTGGAATTGTACCTACCCGACTTTGGGTGCTCATTTCCCCGAAGACATTGATAGGAGAGTGCCTCCATGGATCCATGTCACCACCAGGACATCACTTCTCTGCCTACCCGACTTTGAGTGCTCATTTCCCCGCACACACTTTGTGGAGAGTCCCTCCATGGATCCATGTCACCACCAGGACATCACTTCGCTGCCTACCCGAGTTTGAGTGCTCATTTCCCCAGAGATATCCAGCAGATGTCCCCTGCCTGGGTCTTTGTTGGAAGTTGGAAGTCACATTCCTGGAATTGTACCTACCCGACTTTGGGTGCTCATTTCCCGAAGACATTGATAGGAGAGTGCCTCCATGGATCCATGTCACCACCAGGACATCACTTCTCTGCCTACCCGACTTTGAGTGCTCATTTCCCCGCACACACTTTGTGGAGAGTCCCTCCATGGATCCATGTCACCACCAGGACATCACTTCGCTGCCTACCCGAGTTTGAGTGCTCATTTCCCCAGAGATATCCAGCAGATGTCCCCTGCCTGGGTCTTTGTTGGAAGTTGGAAGTCACATTCCTGGAACTGAACCTACCCGAATTGGAGTGCTCTTTGTCCCGCAGACACTTTGTGGAGAGTCCCTCCATGGATCCATGTCACCACCAGGACATCACTTCTCTGCCTACCCGACTTTGAGTGCTCTTTGTCCCGCAGACACTTTGTGGAGAGTCCCTCCATGGATCCATGTCACCACCAGGACATCACTTCGCTGCCTACCCGAGTTTGAGTGCTCATTTCCCCAGAGATATCCAGCAGATGTCCCCTGCCTGGGTCTTTGTTGGAAGTTGGAAGTCACATTCCTGGAATTGTACCTACCCGACTTTGGGTGCTCATTTCCCCGAAGACATTGATAGGAGAGTGCCTCCATGGATCCATGTCACCACCAGGACATCACTTCTCTGCCTACCCGACTTTGAGTGCTCATTTCCCCGCACACACTTTGTGGAGAGTCCCTCCATGGATCCATGTCACCACCAGGACATCACTTCGCTGCCTACCCGAGTTTGAGTGCTCATTTCCCCAGAGATATCCAGCAGATGTCCCCTGCCTGGGTCTTTGTTGGAAGTTGGAAGTCACATTCCTGGAATTGTACCTACCCGACTTTGGGTGCTCATTTCCCCGAAGACATTGATAGGAGAGTGCCTCCATGGATCCATGTCACCACCAGGACATCACTTCTCTGCCTACCCGACTTTGAGTGCTCTTTGTCCCGCAGACACTTTGTGGAGAGTCCCTCCATGGATCCATGTCACCACCAGGACATCACTTCTCTGCCTACCCGACTTTGAGTGCTCATTTCCCCGCACACACTTTGTGGAGAGTCCCTCCATGGATCCATGTCACCACCAGGACATCACTTCTCTGCCTACCCGACTTTGAGTGCTCTTTGTCCCGCAGACACTTTGTGGAGAGTCCCTCCATGGATCCATGTCACCACCAGGACATCACTTGTTTGTTTAAAGTTCCAACAAAGCAACCGTGAGCATCCAGGAATTCGATGTGAAATGATGCCACCTGGTGGACATTTGTGGTATTACATCAACTATTTTAAAATCATTAGAAAAAAATAGTAAATGCAAGGATTTTTTAAAAATTAATAAAGTTTTGAGGAGTACACATGCCAAAGATTGTGTCAATTTTTTTTTGTTTAATTTCATAAACAAATAGTCCAATATGTGGAAATTCCAATATTTCAACGTTAGCGTCCGCGAGATTTATGAGCCTCCATTGACTTAACATGGAAGGAACTAGTTACCTTCGCTAACCACGGAACGAAAGTACAAATGTTGGAATTTTTCCAGGAAAAAGGCCCTTTTTTCCCGGAATTAGACCGACTGATTCCAGGATTGCCACAAAGCGCTCATAACCCTAACCCTAACCCTAACCCTTACGCACTTAGGTGTAACCAAAGAGTTTACGCTAAAGAGTAACGCTAAATTTCCCCCAAAATAGGGTCACAAAAAGTAGGTACCAATCTACTCCAAATGGCCTGAAACGTGCTTCTAACATATTTCTTTTTTTTTTTTGGCGTTTGGACTTAGAAAAATTTTCAACATTTTTCGTTAACATTGAAGTCAATGGGCGAAAACGGTTTTTCGTTAATATCTCCGGAACGGAAGGTCGTAGAGACTTGAAACCAAGATCCGCCTGCCCATTTTCGGGTGCGCTGAACACGCCAGACGTGGTCCCATGTCTCTACGACCTTCCGTTCCGGAGATACGGCCAAAATAACGCTATTTCCGGGAATAGCTCCGCCCCCGAAGGAGTTACCGGATCGAGCGTCATATCAATGGAAAGGCCTGGGCACAAGGAATCCGGGAACTTGGAAGTATGTCTCTAGGACCTTCCCAGCCGAAGCTATGGCCGAAAACTCCTATGGTAGGGGGTACCATAGGGGGTTTTATCCCTATAACCTAACCCTAACCCTAACCCTAACCCTAACCCTAACCCTAACCCTCCATGGATCCATGTCACCACCAGGACATCACTTCGCTGCCTACCCGAGTTTGAGTGCTCATTTCCCCAGAGATATCCAGCAGATGTCCCCTGCCTGGGTCTTTGTTGGAAGTTGGAAGTCACATTCCTGGAATTGTACCTACCCGACTTTGGGTGCTCATTTCCCCGAAGACATTGATAGGAGAGTGCCTCCATGGATCCATGTCACCACCAGGACATCACTTCTCTGCCTACCCGACTTTGAGTGCTCATTTCCCCGCACACACTTTGTGGAGAGTCCCTCCATGGATCCATGTCACCACCAGGACATCACTTCGCTGCCTACCCGAGTTTGAGTGCTCATTTCCCCAGAGATATCCAGCAGATGTCCCCTGCCTGGGTCTTTGTTGGAAGTTGGAAGTCACATTCCTGGAACTGAACCTACCCGAATTGGAGTGCTCTTTGTCCCGCAGACACTTTGTGGAGAGTCCCTCCATGGATCCATGTCACCACCAGGACATCACTTCTCTGCCTACCCGACTTTGAGTGCTCTTTGTCCCGCAGACACTTTGTGGAGAGTCCCTCCATGGATCCATGTCACCACCAGGACATCACTTCGCTGCCTACCCGACTTTGAGTGCTCTTTGTCCCGCAGACACTTTGTGGAGAGTCCCTCCATGGATCCATGTCACCACCAGGACATCACTTCTCTGCCTACCCGACTTTGAGTGCTCTTTGTCCCGCAGACACTTTGTGGAGAGTCCCTCCATGGATCCATGTCACCACCAGGACATCACTTCGCTGCCTACCCGAGTTTGAGTGCTCATTTCCCCAGAGATATCCAGCAGATGTCCCCTGCCTGGGTCTTTGTTGGAAGTTGGAAGTCACATTCCTGGAACTGAACCTACCCGAATTGGAGTGCTCTTTGTCCCGCAGACACTTTGTGGAGAGTCCCTCCATGGATCCATGTCACCACCAGGACATCACTTCTCTGCCTACCCGACTTTGAGTGCTCTTTGTCCCGCAGACACTTTGTGGAGAGTCCCTCCATGGATCCATGTCACCACCAGGACATCACTTCGCTGCCTACCCGAGTTTGAGTGCTCATTTCCCCAGAGATATCCAGCAGATGTCCCCTGCCTGGGTCTTTGTTGGAAGTTGGAAGTCACATTCCTGGAACTGAACCTACCCGAATTGGAGTGCTCTTTGTCCCGCAGACACTTTGTGGAGAGTCCCTCCATGGATCCATGTCACCACCAGGACATCACTTCTCTGCCTACCCGACTTTGAGTGCTCTTTGTCCCGCAGACACTTTGTGGAGAGTCCCTCCATGGATCCATGTCACCACCAGGACATCACTTCGCTGCCTACCCGAGTTTGAGTGCTCATTTCCCCAGAGATATCCAGCAGATGTCCCCTGCCTGGGTCTTTGTTGGAAGTTGGAAGTCACATTCCTGGAACTGAACCTACCCGAGTTTGAGTGCTCTTTGTCCCGCAGACACTTTGTGGAGAGTCCCTCCATGGATCCATGTCACCACCAGGACATCACTTCTCTGCCTACCCGACTTTGAGTGCTCTTTGTCCCGCAGACACTTTGTGGAGAGTCCCTCCATGGATCCATGTCACCACCAGGACATCACTTCGCTGCCTACCCGAGTTTGAGTGCTCATTTCCCCAGAGATATCCAGCAGATGTCCCCTGCCTGGGTCTTTGTTGGAAGTTGGAAGTCACATTCCTGGAATTGTACCTACCCGACTTTGGGTGCTCATTTCCCCGAAGACATTGATAGGAGAGTGCCTCCATGGATCCATGTCACCACCAGGACATCACTTCTCTGCCTACCCGACTTTGAGTGCTCATTTCCCCGCACACACTTTGTGGAGAGTCCCTCCATGGATCCATGTCACCACCAGGACATCACTTCGCTGCCTACCCGAGTTTGAGTGCTCATTTCCCCAGAGATATCCAGCAGATGTCCCCTGCCTGGGTCTTTGTTGGAAGTTGGAAGTCACATTCCTGGAATTGTACCTACCCGACTTTGGGTGCTCATTTCCCCGAAGACATTGATAGGAGAGTGCCTCCATGGATCCATGTCACCACCAGGACATCACTTCTCTGCCTACCCGACTTTGAGTGCTCATTTCCCCGCACACACTTTGTGGAGAGTCCCTCCATGGATCCATGTCACCACCAGGACATCACTTCGCTGCCTACCCGAGTTTGAGTGCTCATTTCCCCAGAGATATCCAGCAGATGTCCCCTGCCTGGGTCTTTGTTGGAAGTTGGAAGTCACATTCCTGGAATTGTACCTACCCGACTTTGGGTGCTCATTTCCCCGAAGACATTGATAGGAGAGTGCCTCCATGGATCCATGTCACCACCAGGACATCACTTCTCTGCCTACCCGACTTTGAGTGCTCATTTCCCCGCACACACTTTGTGGAGAGTCCCTCCATGGATCCATGTCACCACCAGGACATCACTTCGCTGCCTACCCGAGTTTGAGTGCTCATTTCCCCAGAGATATCCAGCAGATGTCCCCTGCCTGGGTCTTTGTTGGAAGTTGGAAGTCACATTCCTGGAACTGAACCTACCCGAGTTTGAGTGCTCTTTGTCCCGCAGACACTTTGTGGAGAGTCCCTCCATGGATCCATGTCACCACCAGGACATCACTTCTCTGCCTACCCGACTTTGAGTGCTCTTTGTCCCGCAGACACTTTGTGGAGAGTCCCTCCATGGATCCATGTCACCACCAGGACATCACTTCGCTGCCTACCCGAGTTTGAGTGCTCATTTCCCCAGAGATATCCAGCAGATGTCCCCTGCCTGGGTCTTTGTTGGAAGTTGGAAGTCACATTCCTGGAATTGTACCTACCCGACTTTGGGTGCTCATTTCCCCGAAGACATTGATAGGAGAGTGCCTCCATGGATCCATGTCACCACCAGGACATCACTTCTCTGCCTACCCGACTTTGAGTGCTCATTTCCCCGCACACACTTTGTGGAGAGTCCCTCCATGGATCCATGTCACCACCAGGACATCACTTCGCTGCCTACCCGAGTTTGAGTGCTCATTTCCCCAGAGATATCCAGCAGATGTCCCCTGCCTGGGTCTTTGTTGGAAGTTGGAAGTCACATTCCTGGAATTGTACCTACCCGACTTTGGGTGCTCATTTCCCCGAAGACATTGATAGGAGAGTGCCTCCATGGATCCATGTCACCACCAGGACATCACTTCTCTGCCTACCCGACTTTGAGTGCTCATTTCCCCGCACACACTTTGTGGAGAGTCCCTCCATGGATCCATGTCACCACCAGGACATCACTTCGCTGCCTACCCGAGTTTGAGTGCTCATTTCCCCAGAGATATCCAGCAGATGTCCCCTGCCTGGGTCTTTGTTGGAAGTTGGAAGTCACATTCCTGGAACTGAACCTACCCGAATTGGAGTGCTCTTTGTCCCGCAGACACTTTGTGGAGAGTCCCTCCATGGATCCATGTCACCACCAGGACATCACTTCTCTGCCTACCCGACTTTGAGTGCTCTTTGTCCCGCAGACACTTTGTGGAGAGTCCCTCCATGGATCCATGTCACCACCAGGACATCACTTCGCTGCCTACCCGAGTTTGAGTGCTCATTTCCCCAGAGATATCCAGCAGATGTCCCCTGCCTGGGTCTTTGTTGGAAGTTGGAAGTCACATTCCTGGAATTGTACCTACCCGACTTTGGGTGCTCATTTCCCCGAAGACATTGATAGGAGAGTGCCTCCATGGATCCATGTCACCACCAGGACATCACTTCTCTGCCTACCCGACTTTGAGTGCTCATTTCCCCGCACACACTTTGTGGAGAGTCCCTCCATGGATCCATGTCACCACCAGGACATCACTTCGCTGCCTACCCGAGTTTGAGTGCTCATTTCCCCAGAGATATCCAGCAGATGTCCCCTGCCTGGGTCTTTGTTGGAAGTTGGAAGTCACATTCCTGGAATTGTACCTACCCGACTTTGGGTGCTCATTTCCCCGAAGACATTGATAGGAGAGTGCCTCCATGGATCCATGTCACCACCAGGACATCACTTCTCTGCCTACCCGACTTTGAGTGCTCTTTGTCCCGCAGACACTTTGTGGAGAGTCCCTCCATGGATCCATGTCACCACCAGGACATCACTTCTCTGCCTACCCGACTTTGAGTGCTCATTTCCCCGCACACACTTTGTGGAGAGTCCCTCCATGGATCCATGTCACCACCAGGACATCACTTCTCTGCCTACCCGACTTTGAGTGCTCTTTGTCCCGCAGACACTTTGTGGAGAGTCCCTCCATGGATCCATGTCACCACCAGGACATCACTTGTTTGTTTAAAGTTCCAACAAAGCAACCGTGAGCATCCAGGAATTCGATGTGAAATGATGCCACCTGGTGGACATTTGTGGTATTACATCAACTATTTTAAAATCATTAGAAAAAAATAGTAAATGCAAGGATTTTTTAAAAATTAATAAAGTTTTGAGGAGTACACATGCCAAAGATTGTGTCAATTTTTTTTTGTTTAATTTCATAAACAAATAGTCCAATATGTGGAAATTCCAATATTTCAACGTTAGCGTCCGCGAGATTTATGAGCCTCCATTGACTTAACATGGAAGGAACTAGTTACCTTCGCTAACCACGGAACGAAAGTACAAATGTTGGAATTTTTCCAGGAAAAAGGCCCTTTTTTCCCGGAATTAGACCGACTGATTCCAGGATTGCCACAAAGCGCTCATAACCCTAACCCTAACCCTAACCCTTACGCACTTAGGTGTAACCAAAGAGTTACGCTAAAGAGTAACGCTAAATTTCCCCCAAAATAGGGTCACCAAAAGTAGGTACCAATCGACTCCAAATGGCCTGAAACGTGCTTCTAACATATTTCTTTTTTTTTTTTGGCGTTTGGACTTAGAAAAATTTTCAACATTTTTCGTTAACATTGAAGTCAATGGGCGAAAACGGTTTTTCGTTAATATCTCCGGAACGGAAGGTCGTAGAGACTTGAAACCAAGATCCGCCTGCCCATTTTCGGGTGCGCTGAACACGCCAGACGTGGTCCCATGTCTCTACGACCTTCCGTTCCGGAGATACGGCCAAAATAACGCTATTTCCGGGAATAGCTCCGCCCCCGAAGGAGTTACCGGATCGAGCGTCATATCAATGGAAAGGCCTGGGCACAAGGAATCCGGGGAACTTGGAAGTATGTCTCTAGGACCTTCCCAGCCGAAGCTATGGCCGAAAACTCCTATGGTAGGGGTACCATAGGGGGTTTTATCCCTATAACCTACCTAACCCTAACCCTAACCCTAACCCAACCCTAACCCTAACCCTCCATGGATCCATGTCACCACCAGGACATCACTTCGCTGCCTACCCGAGTTTGAGTGCTCATTTCCCCAGAGATATCCAGCAGATGTCCCCTGCCTGGGTCTTTGTTGGAAGTTGGAAGTCACATTCCTGGAATTGTACCTACCCGACTTTGGGTGCTCATTTCCCCGAAGACATTGATAGGAGAGTGCCTCCATGGATCCATGTCACCACCAGGACATCACTTCTCTGCCTACCCGACTTTGAGTGCTCATTTCCCCGCACACACTTTGTGGAGAGTCCCTCCATGGATCCATGTCACCACCAGGACATCACTTCGCTGCCTACCCGAGTTTGAGTGCTCATTTCCCCAGAGATATCCAGCAGATGTCCCCTGCCTGGGTCTTTGTTGGAAGTTGGAAGTCACATTCCTGGAACTGAACCTACCCGAATTGGAGTGCTCTTTGTCCCGCAGACACTTTGTGGAGAGTCCCTCCATGGATCCATGTCACCACCAGGACATCACTTCTCTGCCTACCCGACTTTGAGTGCTCTTTGTCCCGCAGACACTTTGTGGAGAGTCCCTCCATGGATCCATGTCACCACCAGGACATCACTTCGCTGCCTACCCGACTTTGAGTGCTCTTTGTCCCGCAGACACTTTGTGGAGAGTCCCTCCATGGATCCATGTCACCACCAGGACATCACTTCTCTGCCTACCCGACTTTGAGTGCTCTTTGTCCCGCAGACACTTTGTGGAGAGTCCCTCCATGGATCCATGTCACCACCAGGACATCACTTCGCTGCCTACCCGAGTTTGAGTGCTCATTTCCCCAGAGATATCCAGCAGATGTCCCCTGCCTGGGTCTTTGTTGGAAGTTGGAAGTCACATTCCTGGAACTGAACCTACCCGAATTGGAGTGCTCTTTGTCCCGCAGACACTTTGTGGAGAGTCCCTCCATGGATCCATGTCACCACCAGGACATCACTTCTCTGCCTACCCGACTTTGAGTGCTCTTTGTCCCGCAGACACTTTGTGGAGAGTCCCTCCATGGATCCATGTCACCACCAGGACATCACTTCGCTGCCTACCCGAGTTTGAGTGCTCATTTCCCCAGAGATATCCAGCAGATGTCCCCTGCCTGGGTCTTTGTTGGAAGTTGGAAGTCACATTCCTGGAACTGAACCTACCCGAATTGGAGTGCTCTTTGTCCCGCAGACACTTTGTGGAGAGTCCCTCCATGGATCCATGTCACCACCAGGACATCACTTCTCTGCCTACCCGACTTTGAGTGCTCTTTGTCCCGCAGACACTTTGTGGAGAGTCCCTCCATGGATCCATGTCACCACCAGGACATCACTTCGCTGCCTACCCGAGTTTGAGTGCTCATTTCCCCAGAGATATCCAGCAGATGTCCCCTGCCTGGGTCTTTGTTGGAAGTTGGAAGTCACATTCCTGGAACTGAACCTACCCGAGTTTGAGTGCTCTTTGTCCCGCAGACACTTTGTGGAGAGTCCCTCCATGGATCCATGTCACCACCAGGACATCACTTCTCTGCCTACCCGACTTTGAGTGCTCTTTGTCCCGCAGACACTTTGTGGAGAGTCCCTCCATGGATCCATGTCACCACCAGGACATCACTTCGCTGCCTACCCGAGTTTGAGTGCTCATTTCCCCAGAGATATCCAGCAGATGTCCCCTGCCTGGGTCTTTGTTGGAAGTTGGAAGTCACATTCCTGGAATTGTACCTACCCGACTTTGGGTGCTCATTTCCCCGAAGACATTGATAGGAGAGTGCCTCCATGGATCCATGTCACCACCAGGACATCACTTCTCTGCCTACCCGACTTTGAGTGCTCATTTCCCCGCACACACTTTGTGGAGAGTCCTCCATGGATCCATGTCACCACCAGGACATCACTTCGCTGCCTACCCGAGTTTGAGTGCTCATTTCCCCAGAGATATCCAGCAGATGTCCCCTGCCTGGGTCTTTGTTGGAAGTTGGAAGTCACATTCCTGGAATTGTACCTACCCGACTTTGGGTGCTCATTTCCCCGAAGACATTGATAGGAGAGTGCCTCCATGGATCCATGTCACCACCAGGACATCACTTCTCTGCCTACCCGACTTTGAGTGCTCATTTCCCCGCACACACTTTGTGGAGAGTCCCTCCATGGATCCATGTCACCACCAGGACATCACTTCGCTGCCTACCCGAGTTTGAGTGCTCATTTCCCCAGAGATATCCAGCAGATGTCCCCTGCCTGGGTCTTTGTTGGAAGTTGGAAGTCACATTCCTGGAATTGTACCTACCCGACTTTGGGTGCTCATTTCCCCGAAGACATTGATAGGAGAGTGCCTCCATGGATCCATGTCACCACCAGGACATCACTTCTCTGCCTACCCGACTTTGAGTGCTCATTTCCCCGCACACACTTTGTGGAGAGTCCCTCCATGGATCCATGTCACCACCAGGACATCACTTCGCTGCCTACCCGAGTTTGAGTGCTCATTTCCCCAGAGATATCCAGCAGATGTCCCCTGCCTGGGTCTTTGTTGGAAGTTGGAAGTCACATTCCTGGAACTGAACCTACCCGAGTTTGAGTGCTCTTTGTCCCGCAGACACTTTGTGGAGAGTCCCTCCATGGATCCATGTCACCACCAGGACATCACTTCTCTGCCTACCCGACTTTGAGTGCTCTTTGTCCCGCAGACACTTTGTGGAGAGTCCCTCCATGGATCCATGTCACCACCAGGACATCACTTCGCTGCCTACCCGAGTTTGAGTGCTCATTTCCCCAGAGATATCCAGCAGATGTCCCCTGCCTGGGTCTTTGTTGGAAGTTGGAAGTCACATTCCTGGAACTGAACCTACCCGAGTTTGAGTGCTCTTTGTCCCGCAGACACTTTGTGGAGAGTCCCTCCATGGATCCATGTCACCACCAGGACATCACTTCTCTGCCTACCCGACTTTGAGTGCTCTTTGTCCCGCAGACACTTTGTGGAGAGTCCCTCCATGGATCCATGTCACCACCAGGACATCACTTCGCTGCCTACCCGAGTTTGAGTGCTCATTTCCCCAGAGATATCCAGCAGATGTCCCCTGCCTGGGTCTTTGTTGGAAGTTGGAAGTCACATTCCTGGAATTGTACCTACCCGACTTTGGGTGCTCATTTCCCCGAAGACATTGATAGGAGAGTGCCTCCATGGATCCATGTCACCACCAGGACATCACTTCTCTGCCTACCCGACTTTGAGTGCTCATTTCCCCGCACACACTTTGTGGAGAGTCCCTCCATGGATCCATGTCACCACCAGGACATCACTTCGCTGCCTACCCGAGTTTGAGTGCTCATTTCCCCAGAGATATCCAGCAGATGTCCCCTGCCTGGGTCTTTGTTGGAAGTTGGAAGTCACATTCCTGGAATTGTACCTACCCGACTTTGGGTGCTCATTTCCCCGAAGACATTGATAGGAGAGTGCCTCCATGGATCCATGTCACCACCAGGACATCACTTCTCTGCCTACCCGACTTTGAGTGCTCATTTCCCCGCACACACTTTGTGGAGAGTCCCTCCATGGATCCATGTCACCACCAGGACATCACTTCGCTGCCTACCCGAGTTTGAGTGCTCATTTCCCCAGAGATATCCAGCAGATGTCCCCTGCCTGGGTCTTTGTTGGAAGTTGGAAGTCACATTCCTGGAACTGAACCTACCCGAATTGGAGTGCTCTTTGTCCCGCAGACACTTTGTGGAGAGTCCCTCCATGGATCCATGTCACCACCAGGACATCACTTCTCTGCCTACCCGACTTTGAGTGCTCTTTGTCCCGCAGACACTTTGTGGAGAGTCCCTCCATGGATCCATGTCACCACCAGGACATCACTTCGCTGCCTACCCGAGTTTGAGTGCTCATTTCCCCAGAGATATCCAGCAGATGTCCCCTGCCTGGGTCTTTGTTGGAAGTTGGAAGTCACATTCCTGGAATTGTACCTACCCGACTTTGGGTGCTCATTTCCCCGAAGACATTGATAGGAGAGTGCCTCCATGGATCCATGTCACCACCAGGACATCACTTCTCTGCCTACCCGACTTTGAGTGCTCATTTCCCCGCACACACTTTGTGGAGAGTCCCTCCATGGATCCATGTCACCACCAGGACATCACTTCGCTGCCTACCCGAGTTTGAGTGCTCATTTCCCCAGAGATATCCAGCAGATGTCCCCTGCCTGGGTCTTTGTTGGAAGTTGGAAGTCACATTCCTGGAATTGTACCTACCCGACTTTGGGTGCTCATTTCCCCGAAGACATTGATAGGAGAGTCCCTCCATGGATCCATGTCACCACCAGGACATCACTTCTCTGCCTACCCGACTTTGAGTGCTCTTTGTCCCGCAGACACTTTGTGGAGAGTCCCTCCATGGATCCATGTCACCACCAGGACATCACTTCTCTGCCTACCCGACTTTGAGTGCTCATTTCCCCGCACACACTTTGTGGAGAGTCCCTCCATGGATCCATGTCACCACCAGGACATCACTTCTCTGCCTACCCGACTTTGAGTGCTCTTTGTCCCGCAGACACTTTGTGGAGAGTCCCTCCATGGATCCATGTCACCACCAGGACATCACTTGTTTGTTTAAAGTTCCAACAAAGCAACCGTGAGCATCCAGGAATTCGATGTGAAATGATGCCACCTGGTGGACATTTGTGGTATTACATCAACTATTTTAAAATCATTAGAAAAAAATAGTAAATGCAAGGATTTTTTAAAAATTAATAAAGTTTTGAGGAGTACACATGCCAAAGATTGTGTCAATTTTTTTTGTTTAATTTCATAAACAAATAGTCCAATATGTGGAAATTCCAATATTTCAACGTTAGCGTCCGCGAGATTTATGAGCCTCCATTGACTTAACATGGAAGGAACTAGTTACCTTCGCTAACCACGGAACGAAAGTACAAATGTTGGAATTTTTCCAGGAAAAAGGCCCTTTTTTCCCGGAATTAGACCGACTGATTCCAGGATTGCCACAAAGCGCTCATAACCCTAACCCTAACCCTAACCCTTACGCACTTAGGTGTAACCAAAGAGTTTACGCTAAAGAGTAACGCTAAATTTCCCCCAAAATAGGGTCACCAAAAGTAGGTACCAATCGACTCCAAATGGCCTGAAACGTGCTTCTAACATATTTCTTTTTTTTTTTTGGCGTTTGGACTTAGAAAAATTTTCAACATTTTTCGTTAACATTGAAGTCAATGGGCGAAAACGGTTTTTCGTTAATATCTCCGGAACGGAAGGTCGTAGAGACTTGAAACCAAGATCCGCCTGCCCATTTTCGGGTGCGCTGAACACGCCAGACGTGGTCCCATGTCTCTACGACCTTCCGTTCCGGAGATACGGCCAAAATAACGCTATTTCCGGGAATAGCTCCGCCCCCGAAGGAGTTACCGGATCGAGCGTCATATCAATGGAAAGGCCTGGGCACAAGGAATCCGGGGAACTTGGAAGTATGTCTCTAGGACCTTCCCAGCCGAAGCTATGGCCGAAAACTCCTATGGTAGGGGGTACCATAGGGGTTTTATCCCTATAACCTAACCCTAACCCTAACCCTAACCCTAACCCTAACCCTAACCCTCCATGGATCCATGTCACCACCAGGACATCACTTCGCTGCCTACCCGAGTTTGAGTGCTCATTTCCCCAGAGATATCCAGCAGATGTCCCCTGCCTGGGTCTTTGTTGGAAGTTGGAAGTCACATTCCTGGAATTGTACCTACCCGACTTTGGGTGCTCATTTCCCCGAAGACATTGATAGGAGAGTGCCTCCATGGATCCATGTCACCACCAGGACATCACTTCTCTGCCTACCCGACTTTGAGTGCTCATTTCCCCGCACACACTTTGTGGAGAGTCCCTCCATGGATCCATGTCACCACCAGGACATCACTTCGCTGCCTACCCGAGTTTGAGTGCTCATTTCCCCAGAGATATCCAGCAGATGTCCCTGCCTGGGTCTTTGTCTGAAGATGGAAGTCACATTCCTGGGACTGAACCTACCCGAATTGGAGTGCTCTTTGTCCCGCAGACACTTTGTGGAGAGTCCCTCCATGGATCCATGTCACCACCAGGACATCACTTCTCTGCCTACCGACTTTGAGTGCTCTTTGTCCCGCAGACACTTTGTGGAGAGTCCCTCCATGGATCCATGTCACCACCAGGACATCACTTCGCTGCCTACCCGACTTTGAGTGCTCTTTGCCCCGCAGACACTTTGTGGAGAGTCCCTCCATGGATCCATGTCACCACCAGGACATCACTTCTCTGCCTACCCGACTTTGAGTGCTCTTTGTCCCGCAGACACTTTGTGGAGAGTCCCTCCATGGATCCATGTCACCACCAGGACATCACTTCGCTGCCTACCCGAGTTTGAGTGCTCATTTCCCCAGAGATATCCAGCAGATGTCCCCTGCCTGGGTCTTTGTTGAAGTTGGAAGTCACATTCCTGGAACTGAACTACCCGAATTGGAGTGCTCTTTGTCCCGCAGACACTTTGTGGAGAGTCCCTCCATGGATCCATGTCACCACCAGGACATCACTTCTCTGCCTACCCGACTTTGAGTGCTCTTTGTCCCGCAGACACTTTGTGGGAGAGTCCCTCCATGGATCCATGTCACCACCAGGACATCACTTCGCTGCCTACCCGAGTTTGAGTGCTCATTTCCCCAGAGATATCCAGCAGATGTCCCCTGCCTGGGTCTTTGTTGGAAGTTGGAAGTCACATTCCTGGAACTGAACCTACCCGAATTGGAGTGCTCTTTGTCCCGCAGACACTTTGTGGAGAGTCCCTCCATGGATCCATGTCACCACCAGGACATCACTTCTCTGCCTACCCGACTTTGAGTGCTCTTTGTCCCGCAGACACTTTGTGGAGAGTCCCTCCATGGATCCATGTCACCACCAGGACATCACTTCGCTGCCTACCCGAGTTTGAGTGCTCATTTCCCCAGAGATATCCAGCAGATGTCCCCTGCCTGGGTCTTTGTTGGAAGTTGGAAGTCACATTCCTGGAACTGAACCTACCCGAGTTTGAGTGCTCTTTGTCCCGCAGACACTTTGTGGAGAGTCCCTCCATGGATCCATGTCACCACCAGGACATCACTTCTCTGCCTACCCGACTTTGAGTGCTCTTTGTCCCGCAGACACTTTGTGGAGAGTCCCTCCATGGATCCATGTCACCACCAGGACATCACTTCGCTGCCTACCCGAGTTTGAGTGCTCATTTCCCCAGAGATATCCAGCAGATGTCCCCTGCCTGGGTCTTTGTTGGAAGTTGGAAGTCACATTCCTGGAATTGTACCTACCCGACTTTGGGTGCTCATTTCCCCGAAGACATTGATAGGAGAGTGCCTCCATGGATCCATGTCACCACCAGGACATCACTTCTCTGCCTACCCGACTTTGAGTGCTCATTTCCCCGCACACACTTTGTGGAGAGTCCCTCCATGGATCCATGTCACCACCAGGACATCACTTCGCTGCCTACCCGAGTTTGAGTGCTCATTTCCCCAGAGATATCCAGCAGATGTCCCCTGCCTGGGTCTTTGTTGGAAGTTGGAAGTCACATTCCTGGAATTGTACCTACCCGACTTTGGGTGCTCATTCCCCGAAGACATTGATAGGAGAGTGCCTCCATGGATCCATGTCACCACCAGGACATCACTTCTCTGCCTACCCGACTTTGAGTGCTCATTTCCCCGCACACACTTTGTGGAGAGTCCCTCCATGGATCCATGTCACCACCAGGACATCACTTCGCTGCCTACCCGAGTTTGAGTGCTCATTTCCCCAGAGATATCCAGCAGATGTCCCCTGCCTGGGTCTTTGTTGGAAGTTGGAAGTCACATTCCTGGAATTGTACCTACCCGACTTTGGGTGCTCATTTCCCCGAAGACATTGATAGGAGAGTGCCTCCATGGATCCATGTCACCACCAGGACATCACTTCTCTGCCTACCCGACTTTGAGTGCTCATTTCCCCGCACACACTTTGTGGAGAGTCCCTCCATGGATCCATGTCACCACCAGGACATCACTTCGCTGCCTACCCGAGTTTGATGCTCATTTCCCCAGAGATATCAGCAGATGTCCCCTGCCTGGGTCTTTGTTGGAAGTTGGAAGTCACATTCCTGGAACTGAACCTACCCGAGTTTGAGTGCTCTTTGTCCCGCAGACACTTTGTGGAGAGTCCCTCCATGGATCCATGTCACCACCAGGACATCACTTCTCTGCCTACCCGACTTTGAGTGCTCTTTGTCCCGCAGACACTTTGTGGAGAGTCCCTCCATGGATCCATGTCACAACCAGGACATCACTTCGCTGCCTACCCGAGTTTGAGTGCTCATTTCCCCAGAGATATCCAGCAGATTCCCCTGCCTGGGTCTTTGTTGGAAGTTGGAAGTCACATTCCTGGAATTGTACCTACCCGACTTTGGGTGCTCATTTCCCCGAAGACATTGATAGGAGAGTGCCTCATGGATCCATGTCACCACCAGGACATCACTTCTCTGCCTACCCGACTTTGAGTGCTCATTTCCCCGCACACACTTTGTGGAGAGTCCCTCCATGGATCCATGTCACCACCAGGACATCACTTCGCTGCCTACCCGAGTTTGAGTGCTCATTTCCCCAGAGATATCCAGCAGATGTCCCCTGCCTGGGTCTTTGTTGGAAGTTGGAAGTCACATTCCTGGAATTGTACCTACCCGGACTTTGGGTGCTCATTTCCCCAGGAAGACATTGATAGGAGAGTCCCTCCATGGATCCATGTCACCACCAGGACATCACTTCGCTGCCTACCCGACTAGTTGAGTGCTCATTTCC
>PYXC01000813.1:5000-65000 GCA_015244755.2 Tenualosa ilisha
TTTAGGACATTTCACCTGACTGGCTGTCCTCATGGGAGGGATGTCTGGTATTCTGATGACTCGCTTTAGAATCACAGGAAATGTCACAAGAAAAGGCTGACTGGATTGTCAAATCCTCTAGGCTTTTGCATCCAATTGACAAGTCATGTCTGCTCTCCTCTACATTGTGTTTTTTTACCAATCAGGTGTTTGGTGGAATCAGCTCGTATGTTTGCTGCTGGATTGCCGTGGTTTTTTCCAGCAGATCTCCAACTCCTCCACTGCCTGCTGTGTGTTTCTTCCCTCTCGGTCCACACTTATCCACCCCCAACCGTGCTGCGCTGTGCTTCACAACATATTTACATCTCTGTCCCAGTGCTCTGTGCCCTCTCTCTCTCTCTTTCTCTTTCTCTTTTTGACTCTCACTCCCTTTCTTCCTCTATCTCTCTCGCACGCACGCGCGCGCTCACTTGCGCTCTCTCACGCTCACTCCCCACTCTCTTTTTCTCTCTCGCTCTCTCTCCGTCCTGGGTCTCCAAACACATCGATTACACACTTGAGTGGGCCTAGGACCAGCTGCACTGCCATAGGATGCTGTGCTTTTGCACTGGCAATGCTACACGTGCTAGCCCATGATGTCTGATGTGTGGTGGGCTCTCTGCTGTTCAGTGCGCTGGTTATTGCACCAAAACAACAACACACACACACACACACACACACACAGTAATAACACCCGGTCACCCACCTGTCTGATTAATTCCCTACTCCCTCTCACTTCCCTGGCTTGCGCTTGGCTGTACCTGGTTTAATGTGTGCAGCAATGGTTCTCAGTGTCTAGGTTTTACTGGGAAGTTGTGTTCACCAAGATGGAACCTCGCTAGTAAATGGACTCCGGCTAAAAGGTATCTCAAAACAATAGTGAGTGGGAAAAACAACCTACCACAGCCTGCTCCTGGCTGGACAAAAATTGTTTCGTAATAAAGGTGTAGATTCTGTGAAGAGAAAGCTAATGCTTTCAACATTTACCACAGATGTGCTTCTGGTTTGTTCCAGCTAACACAAACTTCTACTTTAAAAAAATCAGTTCCATTTCATCTGTTGGCAAACAGGAATATGAAACTAAAGGTAAATTCTGACAAAGTTGGAAGTCTGTTCACGTTTGTCTTTACTAGAAGTGTGGGTAACACTTTATTTAAAGGTGTCTACATAAGATCCACATATCATGAACATTGTGACTGTAGTCATTAACTGTCATTCGGTTTTTGTAATCTAAAGTTGACAGTGTTTGGGGTGCAGACTAATGACAACAGTCATAAACATGAATGGAATGTCAGTAATGTTCATGATACGGGTCATGTCATGTTTATAACAGGCTCATGTCACTCTTATGTAGACACCTTCAAATAAAGTGTTACCAAAGTGCGTTATGCTGTTCTTATCCAGTCAAACGAGAAAACTCAGTATCAGAGTTCTATACTTCTTAAGTGATGGTGTGCCATGAACACCTTTGCCGTGGTCGGTTTGATGAACTGCCCTGCTAGAAGGGCACCGGCATGTGTAAGTAACCACAACTGTTTGCTGGATTAGACACCCTTGGTGTCTGCTGACAGGCTGTCCACCCCATCTGTAATTTTACAGTTAGTTTGTATTAGAGGAGTATTCAGGAGCCTGCATCCTCCCAGCTGATGGGATGCATCTCCCCTGAAAGGAGGTTAATTAAATCTGTAATCTGACCTAGCTGATAATGAGAGATAATGAGATGCCGATGAAGGTTGGGGAATAATTTGACATGTGATTTGGTGTGTTGTAGTGTGTTTGTGTGTGTGTGTGTGTGTGTGTTTGTGGGGAAGGGGGGAGGGTTGGTTGCAGGGGGTTAATTTCGGTGTATACACACCGCTCAGGCCAGGGGTAGGACACTTGTGATTAAGTGGTGCCATCTTTTCAGGCTGGGAGGGCAGAGGTGTGTGTGTGTGTGTGTGTGTGTGTGTGTGCGTGCGTGCGTGGTGCACCTTGGGAGTTGGAGTAAAAATGACAGTCAGGCCAGAGGAGGAGTCAGAAGAGAGTGAGAGGGTGGCAGAGAGGGGCTGGGGTCGTGAGAAAGAGGGGAAATTATGAGAAGAAGAAGAAAATCGTCCCCTTTTTTCTCTCCAGTGTAACAGGGGGCTGGGAACAGGCAGCCTTCGGCTTTTGGCACGTTTTAATTTTACACTTAACTGAACATCAAAGAGATGTCTTATCCAGGCTTATCAGACACAGCCAGCAGCGGGCAAGAGGAATGCACCCGTCACCCTTTCTCTTTCTCTTTCTCTCGCTCTCTCTCTTCCTCTATCTATCTCTCTCTCTCTGTACCTTTTCACTGCTTCCTCATTTCCTCATTCTCTTTTCCCCCCATGCTGCCTTCCCCCTCTTTTACCCATCCTCACTCACTCCTCATCCAGTCTTTTCAGCTGCTCCCTCTACCTTAGAGTCTCTCCTTCTCTTTCTCTGACCTTCTCTCCCTCATTCATTCTCTTTCGGTCCCTTCTCTCTCTCTCTCTCTCTCCCTCCATCTCGCTTCCTCCCTCCCTCTCTCTCACTCCCATCCTCCCTCTCTCTCGCCCTCATGCCTCTTCACATTTTCCCCTTGTCTTTTCCTTTTTCTGCTCAGTTCTCTCCCTCTTTATCTGTATATGTTTCTCTCTCTCTCTCTCTCTCTCTCTCCGTCTCATTCTGCTTTCCCGCCCCCAGCGTACGGATTGACAATCTCCTTATCTCTCCCCGCAAAAAAGGAATTACTCAGCAGAAACGAGTGACTCACTCACGCACTGTTGATACTCCAGGGGGAATGGGAAAAAAAGCAGGCCGGCACACACAGGCTCCTCCGCAGTGCCGTGAATAGCCAAAGACTTGCACCCATATGTGTGCTTGTGTGTACACACACATGTACACACACACACACACTCGTGGATGCACACTCCCTCTCGCACACCCACTTGCTTCTCTGCATCATGCTCTCTCTTTCACACACACACACACACACACACACACACACACACACACACACACAGTGTTTCTATGATTTGCACACTGTGCTTGGATGAGAGCATTTGAAATAAAGCTAAGAACTCTGTTGTGTTCTTTATGTCGTCTCTCTGCGCTGAAGCAGAGCCAGTTTGACATGGGTCGCAGTCCTCCCAGCACAGACGCTTTGCCACCAGGCCTCATGCATATGTGCTTGGCCAGCCAGAACCACCACAGTTGGGGAGGAGAGCGGAGCAGGAGTGTGTGTGTGTGTGTGTGTGTGTGTGTGTGTGTGTGTGTGTGTGTGGTGTGTGTGTGGAGGAGGAAGAGGGATTGGGTGTATGGAAGCCACTCATTTCAGAGTGTTGCCTGGTTATGAGGATGTTAGTTTGTTCAGGAAAGAGGGACAGTGTGTGTTTGTGTGTGTGTGTTTGTGTTTGCTAGATGTGCTTTTGTAGAATGAGAGTGTGTGAGGACTGTGTGTACTGGCGGGGGGGTGTGTGTGTGGACATGGACATTGTAGAGTGTGTGTGTCTGTGTGTCTGTGTCTGTGTCTGTGTCTGTTTGTACCACTTGTGTTCTTTCAGCAGTGCCGCACCCATGAAAGCCCTACTGCCTTGGCCCTGGGTTGAAGAGGTGCTCCAGAAAAACACAGCCCCACTATCCAAAAGAGACAGAGTGGAGCTGTGTGTGTGTGTGTGTGTGTGTGTGTGTGTGTGTGTATGTGTTTGTCTTTATATCAGTGTGGGAACCAACACCTGACAGCACACTCACAGTGTGGGGACCAAAATTTTGGTGGGGACCAAAAGTCTGGACCCCACCATTATTAATGTAAATTCAATGACAAGAAGGTCAGAGGAATGCCCAGTCAAATTTTTAGCTCAAAATTTTTTTTGACCCAAAATGCTAGAAAAACCGATTTTGTGTGCTTGAGTGTGCTTGGGGGAAAACACTCAGTATCGGCCACTAGAGGAAGGAAACGGTACTGCAAGTGTGCTTGATGAAGCACACTTCTCCATTGAAGTACTGGTAAGAAACATCGTGTTTGATACCTAAATCTCAAACTTTTGCAGTTTGAAAGTAGTTATAGGTAGAGGCATACTGTTAATGAGTAAAATATTGAATGTATATTATATGAATGTATGTGTAGGAGACATTTTGGAGTTTTAGTTAACAGGAAAATCAAAATGGCTGCCACGCACAAACTTTAAATTGGATATCAGCATTCAAAATGAATCATTCACCAATAACATTAACTATTAACAAGTCAAATACACAGATTTTAACAAGAGAAGTCAATACAATATAATATGACTTGCATTGCATATTATTCAACCGTATTAATGAGTTTAATGAACAGGCAAATTATGTTAATTTTTCCGCTTCACTGCATTTGAGAAAACTTACTAAGTAACATGTTGTCTTCATGTCTTTATTTGCTCACAAATTATTTATGAGTTATGCACAACCTGGGCACACTGGTGACATTATTGCTGTGAAACTCAGCATAGGCTTCAGTGTCAGCTATGTAAACTAGTGTTTCTAACTGTAATATTATTAACTGTAGTTGTGCATAGTGTAGTCAGAGACGGTTGATAAAAGCAGTATCTTTGGTGTAGTGTTCCAAATGGTAACCTATCTAATTAGCCCTAGATATATGAACTAATAGTTTTGATTAGTTGTATTAACCTTAGTCATAGTACATGCTTAGATAGCCGCACCTGAATTCCTGAATTAACAGGATGTGCCAGCACAGTAGGCACCGGAAACAGATGCATCTGCATCCCCACTTTTGGCTGTCAAAATAAAAAATGCTGTCCATGACACACTAGTAGCCTGGGCTATAGGCATGGGGTCACACATAGGTTACCCACAAAATGAAATCATACCGTGAAGCATAACCCTCAGCTTCCCCGCGTATAATAGCACGCGATTCTATATGCATCGGTTAGTCAGTGATTATGTTACACGAATGCATTGTTTCTTTTGTACAGTTACTAAAGGCAAGGTCTACATGACACATTTTGAATGGATGGGAATTTTGTATGACCTGGCGTGCGCTCAAATCAGATTCAGATCAGATTGACAACAAGCAGGATAAATCTTTAAAAGAAGAAAGAAAGGCATGGTGGGGATGGCAAGGATGAGCATTGGATAAGGAAGAATAGGCTATCCTCTGCGATTGAGTCAGGACAAGAGGGAGGACTATTTCATACAGTCTCACAGGTTTGTTTTGTTTCAGTGCTCACGTTTATGGCTACGTTTATGCAAACATCATAGCCATGGTAAGTAGGGGTGCAGGCCATGCCCCCAACACCCCGTGCCAGATGACTAAAGCATGCCCCATGCCAGATGATGAAAACATTCACAATTTTTACCTTTTCTTATATGCATGAGTGTAATGTTTGACAGGAGAAAGCAGAGCACAGTGACTTGGAGACATCTCAAAAATTCTGTCCATTAAGCAACATTAGACACTGATAGGGCAAATAGTGACAACCTATAGTCCGCTTCTTAAGCTTTCATAGCATTTGTGAAGAATGTGAACTTTCTTTACTGTTGGGCCACACATATGCCTGAACTGGAGCGAGCAGACTAGACCATAGGCTATCTGTAAAGCTTTACACAAGAACATTTTAATATAGCCTTGTAGTGCATGGATGCATTATGTGTGAGAACGAAATAAACACGTGCACAAATAATGTACGTGGTCAGAAAACAGGATTTATTTCTGAAATCTAGGCTAAATATCTTCATCCAAGGCTACTTCCAGTGCACACCTGCATGGTCTTAACCTACAGTAACTGATAAACCACGATGTTTTTTGGTAGCATATTCAGATCATTCCCTTACCCTCTAAAATTGTGCAATTTAGCCTCTACAAATTGCCCCGGGGGGAACAAAGTTCTTGGTTATCGCATCACCGCTTAAATGCAGTATTCGTGCCCAAAATAGGCTGCTGCATTATGCAGTATTACTGCAGTATTTTGTATGAATGCAGTGTGTCCAAAATAGTCTATAAAACACAGGACAATATAATTTTACTGAAAGCCCCATATGTGGTCTTGGCTAGCTCACTGCATTACGAATGAAATCAGCCATATGAAATGTTTGGCTAACTCATGCCATGATAATAGCCTAATCATAATGATCATAATAAAAAAACAAAACAAAAACAATAGTGAATTATAATGTGCGCATCCTCTGTAGAAATAAAAAGACATGCAGTACAACATGCTTCTGAGAAGGATAACGCAGGGGTGAAACAGCACAAATAATACATGCCTTGTTCCATTGAGGCCAGATGCCACCTACATAATGTGTCTTTCACAATGTTTTTATTGTTACTCAGTCACTGTTGCTACAGTTGTCTGTGCTCTGACTGTCATACAAACAAACTATATGGTGTCATGGTAAATAGTTTTGTAGACTGCTGTTTTCTACTCCACATTTCCCACCATTTGGAGTGAAGTGGGAAGCAATGTGAGGGATTCAAAGGCCATTGGTGGTGTGCCCCTTGTGTGAGCCTTATGTGAGGGATCCTAGAGGTGGGTTGTGTGGGGCACTGTGACACTGTGGGGATGTGTGAAGGACAGGTGTCTCTGTGAAATGCAAAGCAGTTTGACCATCACTAGGCCTACTCATGAACACTGACTGTCATATTAGCATGCCTGACTCATGTGTTGCGATCAATTCCCTTTTGTATTTTTACCCTAATGGTTGCAGATGTAGCCTAATGATGGGGGGGGGGGGGGGCAACTTTAGCCAACTTTAGCCTAGGGCCCCTATACACCTTAATCCGCCCCTGGTGATCACACTAAAATAAAATAGCTGATATCAAGAAGTCACATTTCAACTTCTTAAGGAAACAGAACTGAAAACAGAAATGCACATTATAACTAGTTGCAACTGAGTGGCTGACAGAACTGTGCTTGCTACAAGGCAAGAGTTGTAGGCTTTGATGGGTGCATTGTTGGATATGAAATAAAGAAAAAGTGACTTGCCATAGTTTTAATCATTCTGCAGGATACAACTAGTAGAATTTGTATGGATGGAATGTATGGAATTCTGATATCAGAATGTATGTTATAACTAGTGACAGCTTTATGTCTGATCAGGAATTTATATTATGTTATGTTCAAAACAAGCAACAGACTTAACAGGTCTGAAATCAGCCAACTGCTTGGCTCCTCTCACTCATTCATTCGATTTGCCCGACGCAGCCCATTTTACTGTGGCGCGAAATAAAATGACGTCACGTGGTTTGCTATAAACAAAGATTCCATATTTCACAGTAATTGATTAATTACTTTAATCATTAATCCCACCTCACAAAGAGAGTTTTTTGGTATCAGACTTAATAGAAGGTAATACAGTAAAAATAATCTCTTATTGTTGAGTAGGTTTGCGCTCTGACGCACGAGTTTACGCCATGCATGTGCCATGATTTTTTCACGTGGTCTCATAGGCAAGTCCACTTGACACGGGACGCCAGCTCTGCATGTGGAATGGACATGGTAAGCTATTACCGTTTTTAAAGTTTATTTTAGTATTTAACCGCATGGAACTTGTTAGCATAAAAAATGCACCATGTATTGACGATACGAACTATCTAAAATACTGCCATTTAAACTACAGGTTAGGTTAGGCTGCCGTGCTGCCACTGAGTGTGGGGATTAGCTGTAGTCAAGCTAGTTTAATGTAGCAGACATTTTAACATGACGGCACCTGCCAAGAGAGATATGATAAAGCGAAAATTAAGAGACTAATGACATTGGTTAATTGAACTTGTATGGTTAAAATACGGTTGGATTATGAGAATTCGGGGGAAGACGTGTTTTTTCAGGTGTAATTGTAAGACGGGCAATTCCATTTTAATTTTAGCTTTGGTGATTATCTAGCCTACTAGCAAGCTGAAAGTAGATATAGGGTTGTTTACATTTAACCGGATTTGCTAGCATGGATGCAACATGTATTTAGGACACGAAACATTAAGAAACGCGAATATTCCAGGCTGCCAGGCATCTGTTGATGGGAAACAATTCTTTCTTTTACTTTTAGGTTAATGTTTAATGGCAGTGCCTGAACTACTGAACATGTATATTGGGTAGTTTAATATGAAAATTATTTATTTAGCTGCCTGCTTACATTGAAATGGTGCTGTACCTGACTTGCAGATTAAACAATGACCACAACAAACCGCAGAAAAGCCCCTGAAAGAGATGCACTTGAACATGTGGTCAATGCCATTGACAAGACTGCACACTTAGAGGTGAAATTCATGAACTCTGTCAAAGGTATGTAATGTGTGCTTGTTATGTGAATGAACTTGTGACATCTCTGCATGGGCATGTTTCATATTTCTCATGAGAAACAGGTAGATAGCTTACTTTATTTAAGAAATTTAAGATGCTGAGAAAGACAGGTTTTCATCTTAACTGCCACTGAACTTCACTGCAGTTTACCATGAGATTCGTGACAGGACACTTTTCCTGTATGTGTGTATCTTCTAAACACTGTTGTTTATTTTCTGGATGGTCTGGATTAGAAGGTGTGGATTAGACCGTTATTGCCTGCCTAAATGGCACCAATTAGGCTATATGGATAAATGTCTTAATAGATAATTTTGGCTGATTTCAACATGTAACTATATTGCTCAAGCTACCCTTGACTTGTCAGTACCGAGGAAACTAAAAAGATTTGTCCAACCCTGGCAGGGTTCCTTGAGCAGAGTTGACATTGACAGCTCACCCATGAGGGCAGAAATTTACATTATGTTTTAGACGTCTTAACAAACTTCAAATATCACTTACCTATGCAACATCAGCAAACACCTTATAACGCAGCACTGTTGCGTGTATGACTCAAACTGTATGAAAAAGTGGTTAAATCAGTGTGTTTGTGCAAACAGCCAGCCGGTTTGTTTACATCCCTGTCTTCTGGTAGTCCAAACACGTCAATACAATTTGTTTCATTTTATACATTTTGAGTCATATACGCTACAGTGCTGTGTTGTAAGGTGTCTGCTGTTGTTGCATACTTTTTGAGGTGATATTTGGAGTATGTTAGGATGTTTGCATCCTACATTTAACATACAATCATGTATGTTGAAATATGTAGTGATATCTGCATTATTGAACTAGGTCGAGGAGTGTTTGCCAAATCCCACTTTGAAAAAGGAAACTTTGTGGTGGAGTACCGAGGCCAGTTAATACAGTGTGATGAAGCTCAAAGGAGGAGGAGGGTCTATCATCGTGCATGTGCTGTCTTCATGTTTGATTTCCACTGGCAAGAAAAATTGTGGTGGTAAGTATAGGATTAGGGCTAATTTGAGTATTTATGGTGATGGTAAACAGCTTTATTATAAAACTTAAGTAAGTTAGTTAGATAGGAAGCTGGCAAAAATATATTCAACTATTGAGAGCTGTTTGCGATGAGGGGATGGTATCACTTTAAGTTCCTAATCATATTGGTACTTTTGTAAATCTTAACAATATTATAAAACTACTTACAAGGAAAAAATGGTCTCATGTTACAAAACCTAAACACTGATTTATCTTTTTTGTCTCTTCAGCATTGATGCAGCTCAAGAATATGGCAGTTTTGGAAGATTAGTTAATGATGAACACATCCATCCAAATTGCAAAATGAAGAAGGTCGTAGTAGATGGCAAGCCACACCTCTGTCTTTTTGCCATGAGGGACATTATTCCTGGAGAGGAGATAACTTATAATTTTGGAGGAACTGACTGGCCATGGAGGAAAAAGGTTAGCCAAACCAAGCACACCATTTTCTTGTCTGGCGCGATATTCATAAACAATTAATGACGTCAATTCTAGTTCAAATGTCAGATACATAGATAAACAACATTCAGACATGAATCTTGATGAATGTGTGTTTGTATGGAAAACTGATTGCTGCTGATGTGCACAGGTCAGATTTACTAGGAAATATAACAATAGCAATGCTTTAGCATGCGGCACAGCAGGATCTGAACAGAGCTAACTGCCCAATAGCTAGTCTGAAGAGACTTTGATCAAACACGAATGTGTAATTTTTACACAATCTGAATTTATATTGTGTATGTGATAGGAATTGTTGATGTTGAATTGAAATGACAAACTACTAACAACCAGCTATTGTTGAACGTTGTTGAACATGTTTTTCAGACTAAAAAGCAGCAAGTTGGGACCAAATTTGCTGCGGTTGAGGCCACTGTAACATCCCAGCAGCCTGCAGTGGAGACATCAGTGTCCAAGAACAAGGTAATGAATTTTCATTTCAATTGCCTCTATATGAAAGAATACTCAAATGGTTGCGTTTGGAGCAGTTATTTGTAATAAAAAACAATTGGAAAGAAGAAGGAACAGTGTCAAGATAACTGCAATCCATTTTCAGTGTTTACTGCCAAGCACATTCTGGTTTTTGTGCCTATATGGGACCACATCAAACGATTGTTCAAATGTCTTTTAGAAGAATAGTGATTAGGTATGACCAAGCACACGATTGTCTGGTAGAGTAAATTTCTGGGGACCGCGACAGCTACATTATGTGTTGAAATCAGTGAAATCCATTTTCAATGTTTACTGCCAAGCACATTCTGGTTTTTGTGCCTATATGGGACCCCATCAAACGATTGTTCAAATGTCTTTTAGAAGAATGTTGGATAGGTATGACCAAGCACACGATTGTCTGGTCCGGTGTAAATATGGGGACCGCGACAGCTACAATTTGTCATTAACAATTAATGATATTCATTTTAGTTCTGACGGTGGAAATGTAGATAAACAACATGATGTACACATGAATTTTGATACGAAGGTGTGTTTATATGAACACTGACTGTTGTTTACATGTACAGGTCAGATTTACTCGGAAATGTGACATTAGCAACACTTTAGCATGCAGCACTGCAGAATGTAAACTGAGCTGACTGCCCTGTAGCTACTCTGAAGACTTTTTGAGACTTTTGATGACACATGAACATGTGATGTTTACACACAATCTGAATTTTAATTGTGTATGTCATAGGAATTGTTGATGTTGAATTGAAATAACAAACTACTGACAACCAGCTATTCTTGAACGTTGTTGAACATGTTTTTCAGACTGAAGAGCAGGAAATTGGGACCAAATTTGCTGCGGTGGAGGCCACTGTAACATCCCAGCAGCCTGCAGTGGAGACATCAGTGTTCAAGAACAAGGTAATGAATTTTCATTTCAATTGCTTCTATATGAAAGAATAATCAAATGGTTGCGTTTGGAGCAGTTATTTGTAATAAAAACCAATTGGAATTAAGAAGGAACAGTGTCAAGATGACTGCAATCCATTTTCAGTGTTTACTACCAAGCACATTCTGGTTTTTGTGCCTATATGGGACCACATCAAACGATTGTTCAAATGTCTTTTAGAAGAATGTTGGGTTCGTATGACCAAGCACACGATTGTCTGGTCCGGTGTAAATATGGGGACCGCGACAGCTACAATTTGTCATTAACAATTAATGATATTCATTTTAGTTCTGACGGTGGAAATGTAGATAAACAACATGATGTACACATGAATTTTGATACGAAGGTGTGTTTCATATGAACACTGACTGTTGTTTACATGTACAGGTCAGATTTACTTGGAAATGTGACATTAGCAACACTTTAGCATGCAGCACCGCAGAATGTAAACTGAGCTGACTGCCCTGTAGCTACTCTGAAGACTTTTTGAGACTTTTGATGACACATGAACATGTGATGTTTACACACAATCTGAATTTTAATTGTGTATGTCATAGGAATTGTTGATGTTGAATTGAAATAACAAACTACTGACAACCAGCTATTCTTGAACGTTGTTAAACATTGATGTTTCAGATACGAAGGAAACTACTTCTGACTGAATCATCAACTGGAGAGGTCCCTGAAACGTCCCAGCAGCCTGCAGAGGTGTTATCAGTGTTCAAGAAAAAGGTAATGAATATTAATTTCAATTGCTTCTATACGTAAGAATATTCAATTGGTTGCGTCTGCAAAAGTTACTTACAATATAAGTAGTTTAAAAGAAGAAGGAACAGTGTTAAGATCACTGCAAGCCATTTTCAATGTTTACTGCCAAGCACATTCTGGTTTTTGTGCCTACATGGGACCACATCAGACGATTGTTCAAGTGTCTTTTAGAAGAATAGTGGTTAGGTACGACCAAGCACACGATTGTCTGGTCCAGTAAAATTCTGGGGACGGCGATAGCTACATTATGTGTTGAAATCGGTGCAATCCATTTTCATTGCTGACTGCCAAGCACATTCTGGTTTTTGTGCCTACATGGGATCACATCAAACGATTGTTCAAATGTCTTTTAGAAGAATAGTGGTTAGGTACGACCAAGCACACGATTGTCTGGTCTGGTGTAAATATGGGGGCCGCGACAATTATGCATAATACAATTATGTCATTAACAATTAATGATATTCATTTTAGTTCTGACGGTGGAAATGTAGATAAACAACATGATGTACACATGAATTTTGATACGAAGGTGTGTTTATATGAAACACTGACTGTTGTTTACATGTACAGGTCAGATTTACTTGGAAATGTGACATTAGCAACACTTTAGCATGCAGCACCGCAGAATGTAAACTGAGCTGACTGCCCTGTAGCTACTCTGAAGACTTTTTGAGACTTTTTGATGACACATGAACATGTGATGTTTACACACAATCGGAATTTTAATTGTGTATGTCATAGGAATTGTTAATGTTGAATTGAAATAACAAACTACTGACAACCAGCTATTCTTGAACGTTGTTGAACATGTTTTTCAGACTAAAGAGCAGCAAATTGGGACCAAATTTGCTGCGGTGGAGGCCACTGTAACATCCCAGCAGCCTGCAGTGGAGACATCAGTGTTCAAGAACAAGGTAATGAATTTTCATTTCAATTGCTTCTATATGAAGGAATAATCAAATGGTTGCGTTTGGAGCAGTTATTTGTAATAAAAACCAATTGGAATTAAGAAGGAACAGTGTCAAGATGACTGCAATCCATTTTCAGTGTTTACTACCAAGCACATTCTGGTTTTTGTGCCTATATGGGACCACATCAAACGATTGTTCAAATGTCTTTTAGAAGAATGTTGGGTTCGTATGACCAAGCACACGATTGTCTGGTCCGGTGTAAATATGGGGACCGCGACAGCTACAATTTGTCATTAACAATTAATGATATTCATTTTAGTTCTGACGGTGGAAATGTAGATAAACAACATGATGTACACATGAATTTTGATACGAAGGTGTGTTTCATATGAACACTGACTGTTGTTTACATGTACAGGTCAGATTTACTTGGAAATGTGACATTAGCAACACTTTAGCATGCAGCACCGCAGAATGTAAACTGAGCTGACTGCCCTGTAGCTACTCTGAAGACTTTTTGAGACTTTTGATGACACATGAACATGTGATGTTTACACACAATCTGAATTTTAATTGTGTATGTCATAGGAATTGTTGATGTTGAATTGAAATAACAAACTACTGACAACCAGCTATTCTTGAACATTGTTAAACATTGATGTTTCAGATACGAAGGAAACTACTTCTGACCGAATCATCAACTGGAGAGGTCCCTGAAACGTCCCAGCAGCCTGCAGAGGTGTTATCAGTGTTCAAGAAAAAGGTAATGAATATTAATTTCAATTGCTTCTATACGTAAGAATATTCAATTGGTTGCGTCTGCAAAAGTTACTTACAATATAAGTAGTTTAAAAGAAGAAGGAACAGTGTTAAGATCAGTGCAAGCCATTTTCAATGTTTACTGCCAAGCACATTCTGGTTTTTGTGCCTACATGGGACCACATCAGACGATTGTTCAAGTGTCTTTTAGAAGAATAGTGGTTAGGTACGACCAAGCACATGATTGTCTGGTCCAGTAAAATTCTGGGGACGGCGATAGCTACATTATGTGTTGAAATCGGTGCAATCCATTTTCATTGCTGACTGCCAAGCACATTCTGGTTTTTGTGCCTACATGGGATCACATCAAACGATTGTTCAAATGTCTTTTAGAAGAATAGTGGTTAGGTACGACCAAGCACACGATTGTCTGGTCTGGTGTAAATATGGGGACCGCGACAGCTACAATTTTGTCATTAACAATTAATGATATTCATTTTAGTTCTGACGGTGGAAATGTAGATAAACAACATGATGTACACATGAATTTTGATACGAAGGTGTGTTTATATGAAACACTGACTGTTGTTTACATGTACAGGTCAGATTTACTCGGAAATGTGACATTAGCAACACTTTAGCATGCAGCACCGCAGAATGTAAACTGAGCTGACTGCCCTGTAGCTACTCTGAAGCCTTTTATAGACTTTTGATGAGGCATGAACGTGTGATGTTTACACACAATCTGAATTTTAATTGTGTATGTCATAGGATTTGTTGATGTTGAATTGAAATAACAAACTACTGACAACCAGCTATTCCTGAACGTTGTTGAACATGTTTTTCAGACTGAAGAGCAGGAAATTGGGACCAAATTTGCTGCGATGGAGGCCACTGTAACATCTCAGCAGCCTGCAGTGGAGACATCAGTGTTCATAAACAAGGTAATGAATTTTCATTTCAATTGCTTCTATATGAAAGAATAATCAAATGGTTGCATTTGGAGCAGTTATTTGTAATAACAACCAATTGGAATGAAGAAGGAACAGTGTCAAGATGACTGCAATCCATTTTCAGTGTTTACTACCAAGCACATTCTGGTTTTTGTGCCTATATGGGACCACATCAAACGATTGTTCAAATGTCTTTTAGAAGAATAGTGGTTAGGTATGACCAAGCACACGATTGTCTGGTAGAGTAATTTTCTGGGGACCGCGACAGCTACATTATGTGTTGAAATCAGTGAAATCCATTTTCAATGTTTACTGCCAAGCACATTCTGGTTTTTGTGCCTATATGGGACCACATCAAACGATTGTTCAAATGTCTTTTAGAAGAATGTTGGGTTCGTATGACCAAGCACACGATTGTCTGGTCCGGTGTAAATATGGGGACCGCGACAGCTACAATTTGTCATTAACAATTAATGATATTCATTTTAGTTCTGACGGTTGAAACGTAGATAAACAACATGATGTACACATGAATTTTGATACGAAGGTGTGTTTATATGAAACACTGACTGTTGTTTACATGTACAGGTCAGATTTACTTGGAAATTTGACATTAGCAACACTTTAGCATGCAGCACCGCAGAATGTAAACTGAGCTGACTGCCCTGTAGCTACTCTAAAGACTTTTTGAGACTTTTGATGACACATGAACATGTGATGTTTACACACAATCTGAATTTTTATTCAGGCTGGATTACTGTTGTCATTAATTAAAGTATTTGAAATGATCCTAATTCCCTAATGTCTGTTGATATATCAGGGCCATTTTATGATTAATTTACGGTTATTTCTTACATACTGTTCCTTTAATGTTATTGACCATTGATTGTGGTATTGACCATTGTTTTTCAGATTGGAAAGAATCCTCTTGTGACCATGTCTGCAGCAATAGAGGCCCCTGAAACATCCCAGCGGCCTGCAGTGGTGTTGTCAGTGTTCAAGAAAAAGGTAATGAGTTTTCATTTCAGTTGCTCTTCTACAAAAGAATAATCAATTGGTTGGGTTGGTAACAGTTATTTATTATAAAACCAGTTGAAAAGAAGGAGTATGCTTAAGATCAGTGCAACCTATTTTGAATGTTACTCCGAAGCAGCATTATTTGTCAGTTTCATGGCTTTAATGGTTGGTGGTTGTGCGCTGTCCATTTGGTAATTTCTAGTTATTCCTTAAACATTGTCTTTTAGATTGGAGACGAACGTCTTGTGAATGAGTCTGCAGTAGCAGACAGCTCCGAAACATCTGAGCACTGTGATTTGCTTTCGCCACCATCCAAGAAAAGGGTAAATTTTCTGCAAAACCCATTTTGATTGTTTACTAACAGTCAGTTTGTTTTTTGCGCCTTCATGGAGACAGACCATAGTCATTACATATGACCAAGCACACCATTTTCTGGTTTGTTTGAAATTGTGGACCACAATTCTGTCATTTAAATTTTGTCAAATGCAGGGGCGCGCTAGGGGGTTGCTTGCAGTTGCTATAACAACTCAATTAACATACTCAGCAACCACTTAGCAACTCCCAAAAAATTGCTCCTTTTTTTTAAGATGATGTGCTTTGTTTTTGTTTTTATGTTTTGAGTTAAAAGTACGTTGTATATAGCCTACACCCCCCACTGCCCGTCTCCCAGGCATGGGAAAAAGTGCAGGCTCAGGATTTTTTTTCACCGTCACCCCTGTGTACTATTAAAAAAGTAACATGACCATGATTAGTAGGCCTATGTCCTGGAGTGTTAAAAGGCAGTGGGGGTTCATAGAAAGCATGTAGCAGGAATGGTTCAAATAAAAGGCCTTGATCAGTGTTCTACAACTAACAGTATAAATTAATGTATGATGAAAATTTCTTGGTGCACTACGCGTGCACTTCAACTTATTCAATAGTACCGGTAAGAATATGAAACTATCACCCCTGGTTTGCAGACAGAACATTGCAGCAAGTTGCTGGATTTTAAAAATTTTCACATGGTCTCATTGTGAATCTTTGGTTAACTAGCTTTAAGTGTTCCCTTAGCTTTTTGTCGTGAGTGAGTGCTGATGAGCATACCAAACTCTTGATTCCTTACTGGTTGGCAGTTAAGCTGATTCTATCCAGAGTGACATGAACTTGCAACTCCATATGTTCGTCTAACTCTGCAACAGCTGCTGTAGCCTACATTGCAAGTAGATTTCTGTCCAGTTCGTGTGTTTTATTTGAGTTGCTGGCTGAGGATCATCTGATCATCAGTGGTCTGTAGCTTATATGTGGATTTCTCACAAAAACTCCAAGGAAATGTTTATTTGTAGGCCTATGCCTTAGTAACATCTACATCTGCAGTAGCCTACTGTATAGGATTCAGAACATCAAGGAGGTTGTGTTTTCCCCAGCGTTTCTGTTTTTATGCCTGTGAGCAATAGGCTGCCATAACTCAAAAGAAGTGCACGTATTTGGATTACATTTTCGGACAACGTTGGTTTTAGGCCAAGAACGGATGTTGCCTTGGTGGAGGTTAAAGTAATTATTTATTTATCTATCCTCTTTGACTGGCAACCCCTCACACTCATGCAGCAACTGTTAAGCAACTGCAACGAAAAAATCCTAGCACCGTCACTCGTCAAATGATTTACAGTCTAATTTGAACGTGGACTTTACATGAATTTACATGTACATTTTATATGAAGGTTTCACACATTTTACATGTGAATTTGGATGATTGACTTAATATCTATTACAATTCAAGTGAAAAGGGTACTTTTTAATCATCATTACCACCTAAGTATTTCTGTTTTTTCTTTCTTTTACTTCTCAGAATGCATTTTTGTTTTATCACTTATTTGTCACTTTGCAATCAATTTTTTAGTCTCTGGAGTTGTAATCCAATTGTGCAGTCCTCAGACCAAGATGAACATTATGTCCCTAAGCTAAGGAGTACTAAAAGCATACAGGTTATCAAGACACTATATATTATGTTTGGGTCATTTGACTTAAAAATTGAGTGGAAAAAGTTAACTAACTGCTATTTTTATCTCTTTTCCCCAAAGATTAATAGACAAACAGATTTTGATTCCCATGAGGTTTTTGACACAACATCAGAGGAGAGTGAGGAAGAATACGTTCCTTCTACGAGTGAGGATTCGTCTGATGAAGCAGACACAAGCGAAGTTCTTGAAATGTTCAATCAGAAGAAAACTGTCCCAAGGGGATGCTCGCCCCTACGAAAGGGGAACAGCACTGTTTTGAGACAGAGAAGGCAGCGTTCCAGAAGTGCATCTTGTTGCAAAACACATTTTTTTCGTGGACAGTCACTAGAACAAAATGAAATATCACATACAGAAGACCTTCATGGAAACTCGACACTGGTTTGTGCTGACAGTACTACTTCAGATAGAGCTGATGAGCTGTGTTGAACTGCGTAATTCTCATTTAGACTACCTTCTGTTAATTAGATGCTGTTAAAATAATGTCACATTTTGACAGGAACAACAAACTGACAAAATGATGTCATACAATTAAAGTGTTTTTTGTTTGCATTTGTATAGTGCAGGTTTGTGTATTTGCCATTGAATTGAACATACCATTTAATGTTACACACACTGTTGGTATGTATAGAAAAGTATGCACGGGTGATAAAATAAGATTAATAAGATACACACCACATGAGAGATTAATCCAGTGCAATGCAATTATGTTTTAATGTGATGTTTAGCAGGTCACAGCAGGTCACAAGTTCTACCTGTGGTTGCTGGTGTGGGAGCAGAGGCTTCTACATATCTTGACAGATGGGACTCTGGTCTGAGTGAGATGGCTCCGTAATAATGCTTTATGCTCTACCTAGGCAGTGTTTAATTAATGTGCTCAATGATGTCTAAATGGGACTAATTCATTGGCAGGTTTTCATGTTTTTTCACATTTCTTCTGAATCATTTACATTTGGCATACCATACTGAGATGCAGTATAATCCACATTTTTGTATGTCATCAGTGTAAATGAATGTCATGCAGCAATATTTTTCCACTGATTTCACTCCAGCAGTCATGATTGAGTAATTCTTTGAAGTTAAACTGGTATGCATACTAAGTGGTACTAAGAATGTCAGAAAAACCAGATGGGTGTGTGTGTTGTGGTACCGCAAAGCACTAAAACCTGACAAGTCCCCAGGAGTTAGGTTCTTGTCAGGTCAAAGACCTCTACTTTGTCTGATTGATAATTTGAAGTCACATATCTGTTCACATCCACTCAAGGCTGCTGCATGATTTTTTTCATTGCTGTATGTCCTTTGGAAAGGGTGGTTCCCACAATAGATGGCCTAGTCAGGTTGACCCACAAGTGCACAAAGACAAGTATGTGTGTGTGTGTGTGTGTGTGTGTGTGTGTGTGTGTGTGAGTTTGTCTGTTTGTTTTTTAGCAACATCTTATCAGCCCCCTTATCAGCAGTAAGGTGGCAAATTGGGCCAGTGGATCCCGGGCAATGGCACTTTTCACACACACACACACACACACACACACACACACACACACACACACACACACACAAATTCATACCCAGATTTGAACAACAAATACATATTCCACATTCTACATTCACACTGAAACAGCACACTATACATTCACATATATTCTACATTCACACTGAAACAGCACACTATACATCCACATATGCAGCAGAGCAAAAGAGCAGATGACTGAAGAAGACAGAGCTGACAGGAAGGACAAAGAGAGGAGGGGAAGAGATAGAGTGCTGAAGAGAAGAGAAAAGAGGAGAGCAGGGGATGGAGAGGTACAGCGGCGAGAGGACGAGAGGAGAGCAGAGCAGAGGAGAGCAGAGGAGAGGAGAGAATAGGCACGGAGGACAAGAAAGAGAAGGAGGAGGAGGAGGAGGATGAGGATAGCGAGGCAAAGTGAGGGAGACTGGAGAGCAGCCAGATGTTCCCTCATGGGCGCACTTAGCACAGCGCTTTCATACGCATCCACTGAGCCCCTGGGTGATTCCCTTCTCTGAAATATTCATCTCCAGTGCAGGAGCCCAGGGGCGAGCAGAGTGTGTGTGTGTGTGTGTAGATATGTGGGTTAGTATGGAAAGTTTGTGTCTATGTGCACATGTAGATGACAGTGTGTGTATACATGTGTGTTTTGTGTGTGCAAGTGTTTTGTTTATGCATGTATGTTTGAGAGGGAGGAAGTGTGTGTGTATGAGAGAGAGAGAAAAAGAGAGAAAGGGAGAGAGAGAAAGAGAGAGAGAGAGTATGTGTGTGTGTGTGTGTTGGACAGAACAATCAGGCCCTTCCTCCACACAAACACACACACACACACACACACACACACACACACACACACACACACACACAAACACACACACACAAACACACAAACACACACAGCAGGCCCAGTGCTGCACAGGCTTCAGTGGAACTGTTCCCTGATGGGCCCCCCAGAGGCCTCTCTCAGGCTCCAGCACCAGCTGCCTACACCACTCCACTCACACACTACCTCTCTCTTTCACACACACACACACACACACACACACATTCTCTCACCCTTTCTCTCTCTATATCTTTAACACACACACTACACTCTGACACACACATACACCACACACTGCACTGTATCTCATACATTCACACTAACCCAGTAACTCCCTGTCTCCATTTCATATGCCTCCCCACTGCCACCACACACACACACACATGGATCACTTGTGCACAGTCACCTGCACGTACACTTGTCATTTCTCTATCTATCTCTCTATCTATCAGTCCATCTATCTGTTTCCCTGATCTTCATTCCACCTCAGCAACTGGTTTATCTTTTATCACTGATCATTTGACTCTCATTCCCCCCTTCTCTCTATCTCTTTCTTCCTCATCCCCCCTTCTCTCTATCTCTTTCTTCCTCATCCCCCCCTTCTCTCTATCTCTTTCTTCCTCATCTTGTCACCATCTTTTCACTGCAATCACTTGCTGATCATCTCATCCCTTTCTTGATGTTTCTCTCTCACAAACTCTCTCTCTCTCTCTCTCTCTCTCTATTTTTGACTACCTCTGAGTCACATTCATCCTGCTGCCTGTGGATTTATACACGTGGGTGTCTCACCTCATCAAAGACAGGCTTGTTATTGTTGATGTCGTTGATGCCCACAATGACCTGGGCGGAGCTGCTAAGGGGGAGGGGTCCGCCGGCGTTGTTGTCATCTGTCGCCGTGACGTTTAGGATGTACTGGGGACCACGGAGAGTGGGAGGCGGACTGCGGCGCAGCTTGATGATGCCTGCAGGAGGAAGACGACAAGAACAAGATTTAGAACTCAAGTTCGAGTTCAAGATTAGAGCATGTGCCTGGTAATGCAGCCATTCATAAAATGCCATTTCCTTCATTTCCTTATTCATTCCAAGGTTTGTTTGCTTGATGATCTCCCATCTTTATCTCTGTCACTTTCTTGAATTCTGCAGGAAGATCTTTCAACTGTGTATAACTTTTCCAGAAACTATTTTGGCAATCACCTTCAGATTCAGTTTGATGACAGATTAGCACATTGGTCATATAAATTAGCAGTTCAGGGTATATGCAAGTTGTTTTTACACCAGTTTTACACCAGTTCATAGTTTACACCAGTTAACACCATGAGCCGAGCAAACTTTCATCATTGCCTATGTCATGGCTGTTTGGAGATCTTTGAATGCCATAATTAGTAGTTTCTGTTTCTTTAATTATTCACTGTAACATTTTTAAGAGTTGAAATGTTCAGATCTGGATGTTATAGCATATGAGTCCAATGGACTGATATGTGCTGAGTCCTTCACCCAATGGACTGATTTGTGCTGAGTCCTTCACCCACTGCTGTCTTCCAACAATGGAAAAAGAGAGGAGAGGACAGGCAAATCGGGCATAGACATAGAAGAGATAAACAAAGACAAAAAGCGCGAGAGAGAGAGAGGATTGGTGTGGAAACATACACACACGCACACACACACACACACACACACACACACACACACACACACACACACACACACATACAAACACTCAACAGAAGCAAACAGCACAAAAGAAAACTGTTTATTGTATGATGTGGAATGGAAACATATTTGCCTTTCTTCCCAGAATCCTTTTTTTTTTTCATTCTCCCACAGTCTGCTAACACAGCCAGTGTGCCTCTGTCTGTCTTTGATGCTTTTCCCCATGCAACTTGGGACCAACTAAATAAATAAACAAACAAAATTCGATCCCGAACAAACAAATAAGGAAGTAAATAAAGAAATAAACAAAAGCAATAGCCTCCTCTGCTGTCTGCCTCTAAGCTAGAGCTGAGGCTAAAGGCTAACGCAGGGGCCGGCTGTGCTGCCGGTGGTCGTTGTGGCAACAGGGGGGAAGAGGAGTCGGCAGTGAAATAAAATGGCTTTGAAGTGACAACTTTTCAAAGTGTAGCAGCGTGGAAGCCAAGGGCCATCTGTTTCCCCTGGCCTGAGGTGGAGGCATGCAGAGGAGAGGAGGAGGACTGAAGGAAGGGAAGAGAGGAAAGGAGAGGAGAGGAGGAGAGGAGAGGAGAGGAGGGGAGAGGAAAGGAAGAGAAAAGAAGGCAGAATAAAAGAGAAGGAGAGGAGCGGTGTGGAAATAGGAGAAGAAGTGAAGGGCAAAGGTAGTTAACAAAAGAAGAAAGGATGAGGAGAAGAAGAAGAAGAAAAAAGAAGAAAGAGGTAATAGAAGGAGAACAAAAAAGAAAGAATGTATAGACAGAAGTAGAGAGAATATGAGAAAATAGGAGAGGGTAGCTGAGAGAGGGAAGAGAGGAGAGGAGAGGAGCTGAGCACAGGAGCGATAAGGAGATGTAGGAGCTTAGCATAAGACAGAGTCTCCACCTGTGAGGCAAACAGCTCATGTAAACAAATGATAACCTCAGATTGCACACAAATTTAACCTTGACTGTAAGACAAAGACAGAAAAACACAGAATACATACAAATACACAAACACACACACACATACAAATACATAGAGAGAGAGAAAGATGTAAGGCAAGTGCAGTCAGTACAGTCAGGGTGCTGAGTGTGTGCGTCTGTGTGTGTGTGTGTGTTTGTATGAATCTGGGGAGTCCTAGGATTGTGTCTGTTTTATTTGTTAAAAAGAATGAGTGCAAAGACTAACCATCTAACCAGCAGAGTAACCAGCAGAGAGAAGAATGCAGAGAAGAGTGCAGAGAAGAGAGAGAAAGAGAAAGAGAGGAGACAGGCTGAGCAACACTCTGTTTCTGAGGGTTCAGAAATGTCCTTGTTACAGATTTCTCTCCCGAAGGGGGTTTGGGCAGCAATTTATCCTTGGTCCCAGTTACCACAGCAACCCAATTCAAATAGCAATCCAGAATTTGTGTGTGTGTGCTGTGCTGTGCATATGTGTGTGAATGTGTGTGACTGCGTGTGTGTGTGTGTGTGTGTGTGTGTGTGTGTGATTGTTTATGCCAACATCTCTGCTTACCCTTCTGGTTGTCCAGCTCGAAGTTGCTGTCCTCGTTGCCTCCGGTGATGGCGTATGTCACTCCATCTCCGTCCGGATCCTTGGCGTGGACGATGGCCACCAGGGTTTCAGGACCCGCATCCTCTGAGAGGAAAGTCTTATAACTGAGAGAGAAAAATGTAGAGAGAGAAAAAGTGGGGGAGGAGGGGGTTGTTAGAAATAGTATAAAGCGAAAGGCAAAGAGTAAGGAAAGAGAGAGGAATGAAGAGAGAGAGAGAGAGAGAGAGCAAGTAAGAGAGCAAAAGAGGCAGAGAGAGAGAGGGAGAGAGAGAGGGAGAGACAGAAACTCAGTGCCGGCACATCAGAGGCCCTACCATCTGTTTTCCACACAGACCCTCTGAAGCCTTTCCCATGATGCTCTCCCACCACCAGAAGTACATACAGCCAGTCCTTGCTCCCAAGACACACACATGTACAAACACACACACACACACACTACACTACACTACACTACAGTTTCCCAGTACCACCACAGCTTCTCTACTACACTAAGGCAATACTGAGCTCCAGCCCAGTTAGTGTTGGTGTTAGTGTTAATGTTAGTGTGTGTGGCTGCAACTGGCAATTTGCTGTCTTTCTGTGCTGGCAGTGAGGCTCTAAGCCCGTCCAAATGCCTGGTTCTCCTTGCGGGCTAGCCGCTTACAAATGCCAGGCGAGTGGCCTTATCGGCAGCAGTGGGGCAGGGGGGCTGGGGGCAAAGGGAAGAAATGTGTGTGTGTGTGTGTGTGTGTGTGTGTGTGTGTGTGTTGGGGGGGGGGGGGTTACAGTGTGAAATCCCCTTTCTGAAGCATCAGTGGGAGAATTACTCCAGATTTCAAGGGCTTCATGGAACGTCAGCCAGAGACCAAAAAAAAAACCCTACAGAACAGAACACACCACGGGGGTGGGGAGCCAGAGGGGTGTGTGTGTGTGTGTGTGTGTGTGTGTGTATATGTGTTTGTGTGTGTATGTGTATGTGTGTGTAGGTGTATGGGGGGCAGTAAGGGAGATGAAAAGGGGATTAACAGACTTCGAGATGGGAAGAGTGGAATGTGTGTGTGTCCGTGTGAAAGAGCATGAGAGATGGAATGAAAAAGAGAGATAAAAAAGACAAAGAGAAGGAAATAATAAAGAGAGATGGTGAGATGTACGAGTGCTGGAAAGAGGGAGACAGTGAAGAGATAGCAAGGGAAGGAAAGACGCTTAATCAAATGGAGAGAGAAATGTTGACCAAGAGGGAAGGGAGGAAGAAACAGACAGATAAAGAGAAAGAGAGATTATCATCTTTGCTATGGAGAGGAAGAGAGATGGATAGAGAGAGAAGAGAACTTACACAGTCTGAGAGAAGACGGGCGCCTCGTCGTTGACGTTAGCCATGCGGATGCGGATGGACGCTGTGCCCGTGCGTGGGGGCGTGCCCTTGTCCACTGCCACCGCCAGGAACTCGTACATGTGATTGGGCCGCTCATAGTCCAGTGGCCGCACGGGGCAGACCACACCCTGGGAGGTGATGTCAAAGTCGGAGCTCTGGATGAAGTAGGAGATCTCGGCGTTCAGACCTATGTCACAGTCTCTAGCCAGCACTAACACACACAGGAGAAATAACACACAGGAGGCTTACACACACTGGCAGTCATACTGGGTTTGTGTAGACTGTGAATGAATACATGTAATATCATACTGAATACATCATACATTCTCCTATCATATTACAATACATTAGCTTATGTTAATTTAATGTGTTTTAATTAATTTTTAATAGCACAATACAACTCATGGCCATAGTTGAGATTTTCAGTTGGAATTGAACAGGCAATGAAAGGAGAAAAGGGAAAGGAAATAAAGGGATGAGGAGAGAGAGAGAGAAAAAACAAGAGCGAGAGAAAAGAAACAGTGAGAAAGAGAGGGAGAGGCAGAGAGGAAAGTGTACATAAAGAGTAGGAGAAGAGACACCAAGGTGATAAAACACTGTTGACTGAGTTGGAGGGAGATCAGGAGGGTGTGAACATGGGGTTACAGTTAACACATCCTGAGATATTAATTATTAATTAATTGTCACGGCAACCTTGGTGTTGAAACACCCTGGCCCGAACTGTGGAAAAGCAACACAAAGACTCTCTCCATCAGCATTTAAGAGAGAGAGAATGAGCAAGAGAGAAAGTGAGCGAGTGAGAGAGAGAGAGCGAGCAAGGCAGAGAGAGAGGGATGCTTGTCGTCATGGAGTGCTCTCGTCAGGACGAGTTTAGGACGCACTGGCCTGGCAAACTGTCATGTCCGCTTGGAAAGCATGTACCGGGAGAGCCAGACACATCCCTGGCAATTACTGTCCAGCGTCCTCTGGAGAAACTAACGGCCGTGCTCCATCCTTCCCCCACGCATAACCCCCCCCCTCCCAGATGGACCTCTACCAACCCACTCTCCCTCCAAAACCTCGTTGATGGAAAAAAACAGCACCCTCCTGTTTGTGGCCAAGGTCCACGCTGCTGTGTACGGCAAAGTGCTTTCTTTTAATTAAGCACTCACTCATGTTTTTAAAAAAGAGCCCAATGTTAATTAAAAACCGTGTTGGGGGAGGCCAATTCTTCTATTTGATAAATTTAAGAGCCCATCTGTCAGAAGGGTGCATTGGTGGCACACGCAAAAGAGAGTGAGAGTGAGAGAGAGAAAGAGAGAGAGAGGTGGAGGTGGAGGGGAAGGAGGGAGAGAGCACCATGTTGTGCGGCATGGCACATCAAAAGTAAAACTTGAAGAAGGCTTTGCTGTCATTAGGATGACTGCCAGAGACGGTGGGTGGAGGTGGAAATGGAGGTGGCTGGCTGTTGGGTGAGGATGAGGAGGAGGAGGGGGGGGGGGGGTTAGCTGGGTGATGGTGTTGATGATGGTGAAGGGTGGAGGAAGCCGAAGCAGTGGCACATCAGGCAAGCTGTCAGAGCTCCCGGCCAGGCGGGCAGGCGGGCAGGCGGGCGGGGTGGCAGGCCGGGTGGCACAGCTCCTGGGCAGGAGAGTGACGTGTGCGGAGGCCCTCTAATCTCCAAGGCAAATGCAGCGCTCCAGGGGGGCTCAGCCAGCCCAGCCCACAGATGTGGGGGCCCGTGCTTGTGGTCCCCAGTCTAGTCTAGGCGCTTAACTGTTACTTTATGTTAATGCTTGTCATTCTCATACTCTCTCTCTCTTTTTCTCTTCCACTCTCTTTCTTTTTATCCAGGCTTTCTACTACATACGTCACACAAACTTGTTTATATTACCACTGTTACACACAGACACACACACACACACACACACACACACACACACACACACACACACACACACACAGTGAGCTGTGCATTCCATCATGCCGCTTGCTGTCACAGTCTCTACCTGCTATCCGCAATGGCTCATATCACAGCGCAGTTAAAGCACCTGTTGAAAGTACAGGTTGTGTGTGTGTGAGTGAGTGAGTGAGTGAGTGAGTGTGTGTGTGTGTGTGTGTGTGTGTGTGTGTGTGTGTGTGTGTGTGTGTGTGTCGTTGAGTGTGCTCCTCATGTAAGCATAAGCAAAAGGTTCTTTGGGGGGAAGAGGATTCCAACAGAAGGTTCATTAAAAATACACAGACTAATATACTATGTCTGCAGGCTACCTATTACCATTTTTAATGCATGGGCTTTGGACCCAGGAGTTGCAGCCGCAGCGGAATAAGTCACAAGAGTGGTGTGTGTGTGTGTGTGTGTGTGTGTGTGTGTGTGTTGTGCATGTGAGCATGCGTGTGTGACAGAGGCTTGTTGCCGGGGCTAAGACTGCTTGCTCCCCCGCTCCTCTAAATCCTTCCTAGGAAGTTTTTCCCCCTTCATAATTGGTCTCTCTCTCTCTCTGTCTCTCTCTCTTTCTCTTCTTTTCCTCTTTCACTCCTCCTCCTCTTCTTCCTTGCCCCCAACCAACACACACACACACACACTTGTTTTTTACTCTTAGTGTACCAACCCTGGTAGCGCCTTTTAACTGCCGAAACCCAATTTATAAGCCTAATCCCGATTTAAGGTAAACAACAGTAATAATCTCCTCTCCCTTCTGCTTGGCTTCCTCTTGTCAAGAGATTGCCACCCTTGTTCCTGCCATACCATTCTACTGCAGTTTAGTGTATTTTCTCCCTTCCTACTTACCCCTTGACACCATCCGCACCCCCCCCCCCCCCACCCCAACACACACACACACACACACACACACACACACACATTCACCCTTCTTGCTTCTCAGAATGCAAAACACAAGCTCAACCACAAACACATTTGATAAGCAAATAACTAAAGCAGGCTGGCATCAGGTCTAAATCTGCTGCACCCCCCCCCCCCCATCCCCTCTTCCTTCCTGCCCTCTTTTTCTAATGGTAAATATTAAATAAAATAATAACGACAAAAAAAAGACAAGGAGACGCCAAATGAAATACTATGCAAGAGTTTCTACAGTTGCATCCATCAGGTTGGGTGCAACACCCCCCTCCCCCACCCCCCATCCACCCGTTGAACTGAGATGCAGTCCGCTTGTTAAACACCGTGCCGAGATATGTAAATGTAATCAAATTTTCTAAATGCTGCAGCAGCGCTTTTCTCTCTCTCTCTCTCCCTCTGTGTGTGTGTGTGTGTGTGTGTTTTGTAAAATCCCCAGCACTGTCCGCTGTTGCAACCACAACAGGAGTGTTTCTGCTAGCAGGCCATGATCTGCTTTTGGGGATGAAATGATGGCATTACAAACGGTGGAAGCTGGGAGAACAGAGGCGATGTGAGCGTTTCCCACTGAAGTCTCCCTGGGCCTTTGACTTCGTTCTGGGTGCCAACTCTGACCTGATGGCTCACATTTATAACTGTGGACAGACAGGGAGGACACCATTCTCCTTGAGGATGTGCAGAGAACAACCACTCACTGTCTGATAAGACTGATGAGTGGAGGTGTGAATACAACACAATTACAACACCCTTGTTCTCTCTCTCTCTCTCCTTCTCTCTCACTCTCTTTCTCTCTCTCCCTCTCTCTCCTGCCCATTGTTCACTGTGTATATGTGAGTTCTTTTGACAACCTGTGGCCATCAAGACCCAGACGACCGCTGCATCTCCCAGCATGTATTCAGGTCCAGTTCATGGAGATTCCCACAAGAGGAATCAAATCTCCGCCCTCTTAACAAGTAAAGCTTAGGGTCTCTCTGAGTGTTGGCAGGTCATGAAAAATGGACGGACAGGAATGGCTACTCAGAACGAGAAGGAGTGAGAGGGAGAGAGAAAGAGATGTAGGGAGAAAAAGAGATGGAGGGAGAGAAAGAGATGGAGGGAGGTCCCTACTCGATGCGCATCATGTATTTTTAAAGAGCCATAAAAGAAGAGATTGTAAAAAACATGAAGAGAAAACACTCTTTCAATTACAGTGATAAGATCGGGCAGTGATAAAGCGCCCCAGAGGACAAGTTACAGGTGGTTTATGGAGGGGGGCGGGAGCTTGTGGTGCGGGACTGTAGTCACGGGCCATTCAGAGGCGAATGAAAGAGGCAGGGGTCGAACACACATATGCACACTCACACACACCTACGCACGCACACACACCTGAAAACACACACCTTTGTGCAGCCAAGCACATAAACAGGTGGTGTGTAAACCAGTGTGCAAACATTTTACAACATGAAACAAACACGTACGAAAGAAAAAAAAACCTCTCACAGACATACAGTCTAAGAAACAGAATTTCTCATCTTTCATCTTAGCAAATAAAGAGAGGGTGAGAGAATGTGCACACACACACACACACACACACACACGCAAATATACACACACACGTCCGCTGGTGGGAAGTGATTAAACGGTGCGGTGAGGTCGTGAGAACGAGAGAAGTTCGCTGGGCCCCAGAGCAGTAGCCAGGCCTTTGATTAGAGCCCATCTCCTATCTCCTACCAATAAGTCTCTGAGAGTAAGTGTGTATGTGTATGTGTGTGTGTGTGTGTGAGTGTGTGTGTGTGTGAGTGAGGCCTGCCATAATGAGTTAGTCTATAATTACGGCCTGAACTCCACAGACATCCAACCACAGAGGGAGTGGAAGTGGACTACTGAGGTACGCACCACCAGCCTAGCAAAGACTTAATATCACACAGGGTGTGTGAGAGTGTGTGAACAAGGAAAGGGAGAGAGAGAGAAAGAGAAGGTAGGGATAGAGAGATACACATGGGAACAAGAGAGGAAGGAGGGAGGAAATAGACAGAGAGAAAGGAAAGGAGGCAAAGGAGAACGAGAGAAAAAGTAGAGCAGAGAGAGAGGATATGCAGATAGAGTTATGCACACACACACACACACACACACACACACACACACACACGCACACACACACACACGTGCACTCAGCTCACCTTGTAGGAGGGAGGTTCCAGGCGGGATGGACTCAGGGATGTTGTCTCGGCTGTAGATGGAGTGCAGGAACTCTGGGGTGCAGTCATTCTCATCCGTAATGTGGACCACCACCTACAGGGGGCGACCCAGAGAGAGAGGAGGATATGTTTGGATGATCACAGAAGAGGACTTTGTGTGTGTCTGTGTATGTGTGTGTGTGTGTGTGTCGGGGGGGGGGGGTGTCAGAGTCGAGCTATTCTCCTACCGCAGCGCATCCTCTGCTTTCGCCTGACTGGGTCTGTGCTTGTGTGTGTGTGTGTGTGTGTGTGTGTGTTTGCATGTGTGTGTGTGTGTGTGTTTGCGTGTTGTGCTTTGTGACACAGCTAACTGAGGCGTGTTGACTTTGCCTGTGATGATGAGGCTGTGGGAAGGGAGCAAAACATCTGCAGCCAACCCAAAGAGACCTCCATCAGCCACGCACACATGCACTGAGTCACACCTCACATACACACACACACACACACACACACACACACACACACACACACACACACACACACACACACACACACTTGTGCCCACCCACCTCCATTTCCACACTACGGAACCCATTATTAGCCCATCATGAACAGAACACACAAACACAAACACAAACACATACACACACACACACACACACACAGACAAAGCCATTTGCTCAGCTGGAAAAAAGTATACACTACATATACTACAAATACTATAAACTTTAGTTCATCACATGTATGTAGGCTCACTCTAATACTTTAGATACTTTAATCCCCTCCTCAGAAAACAATAATAAACAGTACTAACTGACTGATCCAACATATACGTAGATCTCTCAGCAAACTCTCTCTGTAAATGTCTTTGCTGTTCACTCTTCTCTAGGCTCTGACTTTGGGAAGTGCTCTGTGTGGACCACTCTTTAAGGCCTGATGAAGTGCTTTATGGAGTTTAGACATTGTGTCGGCTGTTTTGTTGTACTGTATTTGGACAGCTGTCATTGCAATGTGCCTCAAGCTATGTGAAGGACCCCCCACACACACGCAAGGCACACACACACACACGTGCACACGCGTATACACACACACATACACACACGCATACACACACACGCTCAAAACTCTCGGCATGATGGTGTGACAAATTATGTGCGTGTGTGCTGGTGGCAGAAAGGGAGAAGGAGAAAGCGAGAGATGAGAATGAGAAGGGAGAGAAGCAGATGGTTCGGGGGGGGAAGCAAGTGGCAGAGAGAGAGAGGGAGAGAGAAGGACAGAGAGAGACAGAATGAAGAGAGGAGAAAAAAAGAAAGAAGGGGGAGTGGGTCGTGGCATCCGAGAAGAGGAAGAAAGTTGGTCATGCCGAGGGGAGACTGTGGAGCTGGGGTGGCTTATCTCTTAGGAACAGCACTGCCAAAAGGGAGACCACACTTGCTCACTCTTGCACACACATACATATACACACACATACACGCACACACACACACACATGCACGCACACACACACGCACACACACACACCACGCCTTCCTCTCTGACGTGTTGCCATGGACATAAACAAACACACAAACACAAACACACAGACGCACAAGCACATGCACCAACGCTTGCCAGCATTTTGGGCCATGCTTGAAGCCTGATGCTCCTTCGCAATATTCAGAAATACAGCCCCCCCCCCCAACACACACACACACACACACACACACACATACACACACACTAACTTTTCCCCTTTTCCCCACGGAATAGAAGGCAGACCGCTTCTTCTGGCGATGGGGGTTGGTGGCAGGGTGGAAGTGTGAAGGCATAAGCCATGACTGTGGGTAAAGAGAAAAGGCTCTGGGGAGACCAAAGGAAAGGCTCTGGGGAGACCAATGAAAAGGCTCTGGGGAGACCAAAGAAAAGGCTCTGGGGAGACCAAAGAAAAGGCTCTGGGGAGACCAAAGGAAAGGCTCTGGGGAGACCAATGAAAAGGCTCTGGGGAGACCAAAGAAAAGGCTCTGGGGAGACCAAAGGAAAGGCTCTGGGGAGACCAAAGGAAAGGCTCTGGGGAGACCAAAGGAAAGGCTCTGGGGAGACCAAAGAAAAGGCTCTGGGGAGACCAAAGGAAAGGCTCTGGGGAGACCAAAGGAAAGGCTCTGGGGAGACCAAAGGAAGTTTCTCTGCCAGAAGATACTCATGGCCTCCCTCAGAACTTTGGGAGGAAGAAGTCCAGTCCACGGCTCTGAGCTACCACTCGGCTCTTCACACACAGACAAGCCTGTCCTCTGGAAACCTTGTCCAGTGTACCGTCAAATGCCAATGTCTATTTCGTCAAGTCGAGGGCAAACCCAAGACCCGTTTTTGACTAAAAAGGCGAAGCCAAAAGCAACTCTGAACATTGAGGAGTTCACTGCTCCGATTCTATATTGCTTCATCAATCTCCACACATTCGTGCGGGTTTGCTCGCACTCTCTGGCCTTATATGGAGTTGCACGAGAGAATAGCAACGTCTGGTCAGACCTAGCGAATGATTCTTCATCAGTGCTGCTTCGTGGATTGGGAAAGAATGCAGGGGGGATTGGTTGCTATGACGGGGCGTTTAGGAGAGAGATGAAGAGGCTGTGAGTGCTCGGACAAGCAGACATGCAGACAAGCGAGCGTTCCCAGAGTCTGCATCATCTGACGGCAAACGCAACGGGAATGCAATGATTGTCTGTTACGCTTCTTGCCCCAGGAAGACAGGCTTGATAGCACTCCAGATACGTTACAGACGGGAGGGGGAGTGAGTCTGTGAGTCTGCGTGTGTGTGTGCGTGTGTGTTTGTTAGAGAGAGAGAGAGAGAGAGAAAAGAGAGAGAGAGAGAGAAGAAAAGGAAAGAGAGAAGATAGAGATATAAACAGACGGAAAAAGAAAACTCAGAGACAAGACAATATCCACTTGACTGCTCCTAACAACAGATTATTTACAGAGACCATCACCCTTCAATTTAACGGGGAGGATTTTGTACTGCTCTGCATGAGCTTTGCATGTGCTTGTGCTTGTGTGTGTGTGTGTGTGTGTGTGTGTGTTTTGTGTGTGTTATAGGAGCCCTGAGTTATGTGTACAAAATGTCATTGTTTTTGAATTTTCATTATCTATGAAGCATCAGCTGTCTAGAGGTCAAAATAGCACACGGCATTGCACACGGCATTACACACCCACACACATTCTCATTTGACACAGTTTGCCATGATTTTGATAGGCAAACAATATTGGTCAGGGAGTTTTCACGGTGACCCAGCAAAGCCAGAGTGAATCTGAATAGGTTTTCCTATGCAAACAGGCCGTGGCAACCGTAAAACCCCACAATCAAATCACCTGAACTGATTCTGCTGAGCCCTGAACCAGCAGCAGCATCGCTGCCAGGAGGGAGATAAAGCACAAGCACATCAGCGGCTGTCAGTCCCACTGTTTGCTGGACTCCAGATATCTGTGTGTGTCTGTGTGTGTGAGTGTGTGTGGGTGTGTGTGTGAGTGTGAGTGTGAGTGTGTGTGTGTGTGTGTGAGTGTGTGTCTGTGTGTGTGTGTGAGAGAGAGTGTGTTGTCTGTGTGTGTGTGTGAGTGTGTGTGTGTGTGTGTGTGAGAGTGTGTTGTCTGTGTGTGTGTGTGTGTGTGTGTGTGTGAGAGTGTGTTGTCTGTGTGTGTGTGTGCTTAATTAATACATCATCACACGCAGCACCGAACAGTGTAGCACAATCAAAATGTATTCTCCGCTTATTATACTGTTCACCTATTCATTTATGTAAGACTGCACGTGTCACTTTTGATATATTTCAGAATATGCTCACAGGGTTTGCCCGCACAGAGCCGTGGACTAAAAGCGCAATCCTGTTGCCCGGGGGAGAGAGAGGCAGTGGCTGGGGCTGAGCGACTAATGGTTGGTCATTGTAGGCCTGGCTGCAGCCAGCTCAGGGACAGATTGAGAGCAGACACACACTGATGTTTCAGGGAAAACAGCCAGGGAGGCTCAGAGGATTTGGCAGTGGAAGGAGGGACCTGGTCTCCTTGTCTGGAGATTCTAGAGAGCAGAAGAGCCTGGAGGTGGTGGTTTGGTGGAAAGATGGTGTGTGTGTGGGGAGGGGGGGGGTAGTTTTGAGAGCAGCATGGAATGTATTTGTTTGACACATTAAAAAAAAAAGCCTATTCTAAATGAAACCTATCAAATGCAACCTGTTGACTGGAAGTAAAAAGGATGATAGGCTGTTGTGACTTTCTTCTGGAAACAGATTTCATACCCAAGACAGAATTCGTTTTAGTCAGGAGAGTGAGCAGCGGGTATGTGAATCCTTCCTGATGTGAAATATCAGTCTGCATGATGGACTGTGTAAGATGATGAGCAATGAGTATAAATATGTGTCTGCATGCAGATGACAAGGCTCTAGTGGAGGAGACAGATAAGGACATAACCATCTGGAGATGCAGGTGTATAGTATGTTTGTGTGTGTGTGTGTGTGTGTGTGTGTGTGTGTGTGTGTGTGTGTGCGCTAGTGATTTCAACAAGATGTGCATCTGTTTGTGTGCGCGTATGTGTGTGTGTTCATTTGTACAGTTCTGTGTGTGTTGCGCTAGTTGTCTGCAAGACACATTTATGTCACAGTGTGTGAACATTTATATTTCGGTACGTTCTCTTTGTTTATCAGGCAACCTGCTGAGAGTTGTGTGTGTGTGTGTTTGTGTGTCTCCCTGTGCCCGTCACACTTCTGTGGTTTGCGTGCGTATGTTCATCTTACGTGTATCTCTCTTTCTCTGCCTGTGTGTGTGTGTGTGTGTGCTCCTCTCCATGCCTGCCACACTGCTGAGTTGTATGTGCGAGTCTGTGTGTGTATACCTGTGCGTGAGTGTTTGTGTCCGTGTCTTTGTGTGTGTGTGTGTGTGTGTGTGCGGCTGTGTCTCCTGTTTACCTCTGCCACACTGCTGAGGCCGGTGTCAGGCTCGGCTGCACGCACTTGAAGGTGATGCAAGTGTGGTCCACTCTCGTAGTCCACTGTGCGGGTCAGGCTCAGAGCGCCGCTCTCCTGGTGGATGCTGAACAGGTTGCTGGGGTTCACCAGGAGCATGTAGGACAAGCTCTTCTGCTGGAAGGACACTGCCTGCACCATGGCAATGCTGCACCAGCAAAACAACAACAAATTCAGTGATTTTGTTACATCTTTGTTTATTTCAGATGTCATTACTGCACATTGTTTATATTTATTTTTTTACTTATTTTCTTTAACAGCAGTAAGCATATTAGGCTATGTAACATCCTGATGTAGAAAAAACACTGACTAACAGGCAGGGGGTTCAGTAAGAATACTATGTGTGTTTTTAACAAATTTACAAAAAAATGCACCTTTAGTTCACAATTAGTATAGGAATTGGTACAGAGGACTCTATTTGTCCGTCCTTTGGGCAAGAACTTGCAGTGCTTTTGGATAAACATATTGGCTTTAAGAGGCACTGATGTTACTCATGGCAAGAAGAAATACACTTCAAAGAAACAGCACTTGAGCTTGTCACTGGCAAGACAGACTGAGACACCAAGCAGAGGGAGCCATAGGTTTGAACGTCTCTCTCACACACACACACACACACACACACACACACACACACACACACACCACACACACACAGACATTAACCTTATGTATCCTTCGTCTTAAGTTACACATCGGATGAAGTCTCAGCAGAGATACCTCTAAATAATGTAACATTGATCCTGCTAAGCCTCCCTAGGTCCTGCATTAGTAACAGTTTGGAGAGAATAAAGGTCTATATTTCTATATTTATCTATATCTATATTGATCTATATTTCTTGGCAGAGTCAACATTGGGAACGTACAGTACTTCATCTCAGTATTTATCCATCTATGGAGAGAAACTATCTCTATTTAAAACAGGGTCATATTTTTGTTACATGATATGTTATACAAATCAAGGTCTCTGTGGTTCACTTGTGAACCAGAGGTTCTGGCTGCCTCAAGAACTGTGTGAAAATAATCACTGCCTCCACTTGGTGAACGCTGACTTTCCGAGCCTGAGCCCCTCACCTCAGGAGGCCATCGATGGAGAGAGGCAGAGGAGCGTAAAAAATAAGGGGCTCGGCAGGCTTCACCGCTGTCTTATCCTCGCCACTCCTCCTCCTCCTCCTCCTCCTCTTGTTTTTGTTTTTCATTCCCCCAAGAAAGGTGGAGGCCGGGTTAGAGGAGACCTCACATGCCCCCACCCCATCTCCTCTCATCCTCCTCCACCCCACCACACCCCCCGTTTCTGATTAGCCGTCGTGCTACGTGTGCCGGGAGCTGCCGCGATTAATCAAATTAAATCCGTTTGTGTTTCTTTCTCTCTGTACTCTCTGCCAGAGCCAGTGCTTCAGAGAAGGGGGTCTTTGTGTGTGTATGTGTGTCTGTGTGTGTGTGTGTGTGTGTGTGTGTGTGTTGGGGGGGTGGGGTGGGTACAGGTTCAGACACACTGATCTGCATGTGCCTCCAGAAGTATTTCTTAATACAGATTTTGAATTTGCACACTTTAACAAAATTCCTAGCCAGGGGCGGACAAGACCATGATGCATCTGGGTCCCCCGCTACTCCGTCGCCCGCCTGCTTCCCCAGCCCAACCTCCATCCAACACCCTCCACCCACGCCCAGCACCCCACCCTTCTGCTCCAACAACCCCCTTCACCCAACCCCAACCCCCCCCCTCCATGCGCTGTGGGAGCCCTGAGGGGGCATTGTTTCATGCAACAGATGACACATCCCCACACACAGCAGCAGCCACCTTCACCCAGCCCAGCTCTAATGAGCAGATAGGCAGATAGCCACTGGATTCCCCCACCCTTTCAATTCGCCAAACACACACTCCTACACGACGAGTACACACATACACACCAACGTGAACACATACTCTCTCATACTCACACTCACACACGTACACACACGTAAACAAACACAGACAAGAGTTCACACAGTGGATACACAGGCATACATATGCATGCATACATGCAAAACACACCCTTACATGTATGCTTGAATGAACACGTGTGCAAATGAACAGAATCTCACACAGAATTTTCACTCTCACACACACACACACACGCACCCTGGAAGTAAGAACACAGCCAATGTCAAGACAAACTACACACAAACGCCACATCGTTGTACTTACGTTTGGCCAACAGCGGTGCTCTCGGGAGCGTACGCCATGTAGGAGCCGTTGGTAAACTGAGGGGGGCGGTAACCGGCCAGGATGGACATGGATGCCTGGGGACCCCTCCTGCCCTGGGGATCCAAGAGCTGCACCCAGAGGATGTACTCCTTGCTGGGGCTCAAGGGGCGGCCAGTTGTCCTCACCTCCCCAGAGTTCCGATCCACCTCAAAGCAGTCATCCCCACCTGTGGAGAGAAGTCGCCAAGCAGAAATCAGGCACATGGACGGGAATCAACTCTACTGGTGGTGGACCTCACCTTGTATGGTAGAGTTCGAGTGAAAAATTTGCAACTTTCATAAGAAGCTTTAGAGTTACAGAATTCAACTCGACTATAATTCAACTTCAATTTAAAATATATTTAAACAATGACAATGGGAACACACTGTTAAACATTAATGTCCTATCTGTTCTCCACCTTCAATCTATTGTACACCTTCTCCACCCTCTCTTGACCCTCTGTAAAACCAAATCAGGAAGGGAATGGCTCCAGAGTACACATGGTATAAAAAACTTCTTCTTTGTTTGCTGGAGTGCAGCTTGAGGGAGTGATCATCCAGTCATCAGATCACTACTGCTGCTCAAAACATTTCGGTCACGCTTGGAGCTGGAGCGCCTGTGAGGAACACAAATAGCTTCTCATTCTAGCCAGGCCTGGGAGGCTTTCCTCTCACCCCGCACCGGGGCTCTCTCTGCCAGATGAGTCCAGACTCGTCCAGTCCACGGCCAAACAGAAGCACCAGGCTGTGGCCCTCCTCTCAAGGACATGGGGACTCATAACTCCACCCCCACCCCATCCCTTCAGGCCAAGTAGCAGCCGCCACAGAGAGAGAGAGAGGGGGAAGAGGAGCAGGAAAAAGAAAGACAGAAAGAAAGAAAGAGGAGGAAGAGGAGCGCAGCTGCCAGAGCCCCAGCTGCGCGGTGTCTGCGGCTCTACCCTATCAGCCGCACCGGCTCCTCATCACCGTGGAAACGGATCGTCTTCCCTCTACCTGAGGCTCTGAGAATCATGCTGCGCTAACGACACTCTCATTGGTCACCGCTGCCACCCGTCTGTTAATTGCTCACAACCAGCGCTTCAGGAACGGAGTGTGATTCCTGAAAATCTCAACTTTTGCCCATCAGTGGAACTCTACCTCCTGCAGGCCTATTACATGATTTCTACACTATAATGCCATCTTGTCCCCACTATCATCATAATCATAAGATCCTCTCCATCTGTTCACATAACTTAATTTGGATAACCTTCCATCAAACTGCTAATTACTAAATAAACACTATGAAACCTCAAGAAAATCTGGGGAAAAGCTAGGAAGAGCAGCTTTAGGAAGAGTGGCCTTAAAAGTGTGTGATCACTAATCAGTGGATACACTGGAGTGCGTGAGACGTGCGCTCCTTAGCCTGCGCTGTGATTAGTCTACTAATTAAAGAAATTAAATGATTGAAACTGCCACCCTCTTTCGCATTCTACATCTGGCAAAGCGACAACTACGATGAAAAGAATCTTTCTTTGTAGTCTGTGATTTGTTTGAAGTCAAGTCTGTAAGGGCCACCCAACATTCAAGACTGCATGACATTTCATCCAGGCACGTAGCGATACACAAACTCCTCCTTTCTAGATATGAACAGAAGGCCCTGGGGAGTGACAATGGCACCACCATCACGCGCTAAACACACACTCAATCTGACATTAATTGAAATTAAACACCAAAACAACTAACTCAACCTATACATAAAGAAAGAGACAGCTGGGAGCTCTTTCTCTGTCAACACGCACCAGATGTTCAAATAATTACCAGTCACAATGCATTCTGCTTTACATGTTTTGTTTCGTACAATGCCACCGCGAAAGCTTTTAGCATTATGGTGGCTAACTACATGCTTCCACCGTGAACGTCTGTTCTATTTCCCATTTAAACCGTCTAGCCCTATGAATTTGTCTCCCTCCCCCCAGTTACTATTATCGAACCAGAAAGGCAGTGTCAGTGACCTAAATAGCTGTTGAATTGATCTGAATATTTCCACTCATTACCCCCCGGCCAGCAGGTTCTCACCTTCCACCAACAGAAACTGCGCAGAGGCTTGGGAGCCGTCAGCTCGCTGGGCACTGAGCCGGTACACTAGGGTGCCAGGGGCGGCGTCGGGTCCCACCGAGGCCAGGTAGGGGGAGGGGAACATGGCCCACTGTAGGTCACTCAGGCTGGGCAGCGTGAGGGTCAGACGACACAGATACCACTCGTCACCTACAGAGACAAAAAAAGAAAGAAAAAAAGACCAGAAACACAGTAGATCAGTGATAATGCTTGTAAAATAAGATGTAAACGGAGAGAAATCTAAGAGTTCATCACACAGTTTATTCAGTTCTAGGAAAGGAGATGCTAGGCATCACATGACTTTGATACACAATAAGTTACAAAGTACATACAGAGGAGCAGTCAAATAACCACAGAGTTGCCCAAAGTAATTTGGTTTGTAAACAATGGACATTTATGCGGTGAGGTCACTTATTGAGTGGATTTAGGCAAGCACACACTGCCAAATTAGTCACTGCAACGTCTCTTGAAACTTGGCTTGTTTGGAGAACCCACCCGGTCACAATGACAACAGTCATGACATTTTAATAATAATGGGGTCAGTGCTCTGTGTGTCTTTGTCCTTCATCAGAATACACAGCTGTGTGTGTGTGTGTGTGTGTGTGTGTGTGTGTGTGTGTGTGGTGTATTTTCTAATTGATGCAATGGGCTTGTCACAGCTATGTTACATTAACCCCCTGTCACACCCGCACCCCCAGGCTTGGTGCGAACACAAACACTCATTTACCGCTATTTCGGTCTTCCTCTGAGGTGTTCATGATCTTGACCATGACCTCTGTACACTTGTGGATGACACACACACACACACACACACACACACATACATACAAGAAAAACTCATTCCCAGTTGTGGAACGGAGGCCTCGCAAGAAGGAAGCTTCCGTTGTTGCCAGAAAAACTAATCACGGCAGCCGTCAGCAGAGCGACAGAGAAACGAGCAGCTGCCTGACGGCAGGGCCCGAGCCACAAGCGAGCGGCACTGAACCAGGCATCACTCTGTCATTTAGCTCAAGGACTCTCTTCTAGATGGAGAGTAAGAGAGGGAGAAAGAGAGAGAGATAAAAAGACAGAGAGACAGAGAGAGAGGGGAAAGAGACGAGAGCAGAGAAGTTGACATTTCTGAAGAGCACGTCGTCATATTCTCCCCTCCAGCTTGTCCTCTCCGGCATGTTCTCTGAGAAGCTTGCTGACAGAGAGCCACAGAGAGCTCTCTGGTTTGGTAAAAAAAATAATAAAACCAACATAACAAAACAGAACACTCTCTGAAGATCAGTAGCCGCAAAGCAATGGAGAACTGAAGTTGTTGCAAGGGGGCTTGCTGTGGGGGTAGAGAAGGGACTCAATGCAAACACATTGTTTTTATTTATTTATTTATTAGTTACTTGCGGATGCAGTAGTCTTGTTTCCTCTCCATCACCCTTCTAGTCTCCCCTTCTTTTTTAGTGTCTGCATGTGGTGTTTTGTTTTTTTTTGCTTTGTTTTGTTTTGTTTCCCAGATTTTTTTTCCCTTTTTTCTCGGTTCGCAGCATGTTGTTTTCGACATGGCGCGCGACAGAGACAACACGAGCGCATTGTGGAAACTTCACATCTGAGCGTTGGTTTCCCGTTTCCTGTTTCCTGGCTTTTCAAACCTGCTGCTTTTGGAAGTTGTCAGCTGAGACTGACAGAGACCAAAGGGGAGCATGAGCGAGTGAGCGAGAGAGAGAGTGAGAGAGGGAGGGAGGGAGAGAGGACGTACATGCACCCAGTTGATGGAAGTGGAGATGGGAAAGGGGGGTGGGGAGGATGCGGAGGGGCTGATGGTGGTGGAGCCTTGACATTTATCCCAAGCTCTACTTCTCTGACAATTTTTGTCAGTCCAAGTTCTATTTTTTCTTGCACTAATGGGACCTGCTTGAGGGTTTGATGCTACCAACGGGGTGCTTGTGTTAACAGATGGAGCTGAGCTCGGAAAAGCCTTGAGCTCCAGTTTGCATTACTGGGCCAAAAACACAGCCAAATAGACAGAAAGAGGTGAGAGAGATGTAGACATAACGCATGATAGAAATAGACGGGATAGAGAGAGAGACAGAGAGAGAGAGAGAGAGAGAGAGAGAGAGAGAAAGAAACACATTTTCGGACAAGACAAAAAAGGTGGGGGCAACTCAGACACACAAATCAGCAGAATATCACCAGGTGACAAATAAACCTCCCCTTGCCCATACCATATGGAAATGTATGGAAATCCGACAAGCTGCGCCCAAAATCGGACGCACTCTCAAATTGAATTCCGCAGTCGTCTCATCTGCCATGCGAGTTACGCACCACTGCCCTTGGCCTTCTCCACCTCCTCCTCTTCCTCCTCCCTCATCCTACTTCTCCTCCTCCTTCACCTCCTCTTGTGAAGAAGGAGAAAATCACTGCTGCCAGCACATGATACTACGGTCAGCCTGGCTCAGAGTGCTCCAGTGTGCCTCCATGCATACATGCATAAATAGGAGATAAATAAATGTCTGCTTTGAGGCTGGCTAATGATTAAACACTAATGATTTCAGCCAAAACGTGTGTCTCTGTGCGACTCTGTGTGTCCGCATGAGGCTGTGCATCTGTGTGAGAATGTGTGCGTGTGTGTGTGTGAATAAGCATGTGTGCCTGCTACGTGTTCTGTGATGAGCGCTGCCACATCGGAGTCCCTTATTACCGCGGGCACGCTTGCCGATGCAGAAATGTTGCTCTGCCGCTCGGCGTGGCGGAGCCTATTCATTTGCGCTCGGCTGGCGGCCTGGCTGCGGTGGGCCGTATGCGCGGCACGGGGCGCTGAGTGGGTGTCATAGCATGAGATCAAATAAGAGGCAATGCATTAGGCTGCTGAGGGAGATTAGCTGAGGTTCACGCAGCGGCTGGGCACAGAGACCCAGAGACAGAGGGGAACGGGGGAGGTGTTGGGGCGAGAGGGTGGGGTGGGGTGAGGCATTGAGGATAAGGAGGAATTCTTATTTTCCAAATCCTGTATATGTGTCAGAAAGCCCATTTTCTCTCTCTCTCTCTCTCTCTCTCACTCCATCTATCTTTTTTCATTTGTTTTCTTTTCCTTCCCTTGTTCTCGAAATTCTTCAAAATATACACATAGATGTCTGTGTAAATACACAAAGGCACGTACACACAGACACAAACACAGATACAGATGTATATACACACACACACACACACACACACACACACACACACACAGTTTCTCTAACTCTCTCTGTCTCCACAGGGGGCACATCCTCAGGACCACCTTCACATCATCTAAAGTCCATCCAGATGTCTGGATGAAGAGCAGACTGACCCCCTACTTTAACACACACACTCTCTCTCACACACACACACACACACCTGAGCAGCTAATTGGCTGCAGGCATGATCAACAGCCCTCCCACTGGTCCTCCATGGAAAAGCCGGACGTGTGATCAGCAAAACCAGCAGGGGAAGGGATGTGTGTGTCTGTGTGTGTGTCCAATAGTGTGTGTGTGTTTGTGTGTGTACGTCCACTGCACAATAAGCCCACTTCAAAGACCAGACCTCCCAAGCTATGCTTATCCGGAGTAAGCCAGGCCCTCATGACACCATCACAACATCTCAATGAAACCCTTCAGAGGGAGAGGATGGACACACACACAGTCACTCACAACCGTCCCCAACCCCCCAAACCCTCCCGCCCCACACACACACACTTACACACTCCTCTTTATCAAACTCTTTTTTCTCTTCTCCCAGTGCACTAGACTGTCCAGAAGTGACCCTTGGCACACTGGTCTCTTCCATTCTCATTCCATTCAAGATGTTTGTATTTGTTTGACTGTCTCAGTCTCCCTGATCTTCTTCCCTCATCAATCCCTTCTCTCTCTCTCTCTCTCTGTCTCTCTCTACCTATTCTTCTTTTTCTTATTCTCTCTCTCTCTCTCTCTCTCTCTCTCTCTCTTCTTCTTTTTCTTATTTTGTCTCTCTCTCACTTTCTCTTTCAAGGGTCTTCAGAGGGCTCATTCCACAGATCAGATGAGAGCTCCCTCCAACATTTTGTTCTCTCTCATCCTTTCTTTCTCTTCCTTCTCTGTCTCTCTTTGTCTCTCTCTCTCTCTCTCTGCCTCTCATGCAGTGGAATGCCCCGTGCGCGTGGACTGCCGCGTCTCGGGCCTGTGCCGCCTAGCTTATACACCGCCATCACCACTGGCCGATAAACACCACGCGGGCAGACAAAAGAGCTGAGGAGAGGCCCCGGCAGTACATGTGTTTGTTTACGCCTTTTTAATCTGCTCTAAGCCCACATGGCAATGAGGCAGAATATTATGTATCGCGTATAAATAGCGGCTGAATTTAATCTGCGTCCGTCCAAAAAAGCTGTGTTCTCATTTGAATATCAATGGAGGAGTTGTCATGGATTGTTATGCGTGAGAGAGGAAGAGGGGGGCTAAAATATGAGAAATGAAGGAAATTGTGTTTGGGGTGCAGTCATGTTCTTTCTTTTTTTTCCTCTCTCTCTCTTTCTCTCTCTCTCTCTCTTTCCCTCCTTTTCTTTCACTTTGTCTGTCCCTCATTTGACATGGTGTAAATTGGAAACAGCAGAGGCGCAAGACCGATATAGCAGGAGCAAAATTTAGATTGCATTCAAGTGATCTGAAAGCATCTGTCAAGCAGAAGATCTCTGACTCTCTTTCCTCTTTTTGTCTTTCTTTTTCTCCCTTTTTTTTCTCTCTCCCCCTCTCACCATCCCTCTCTCCATCTCTTTCTCTCTCCACCCCTATGCTTCTCTAGCCCCTGAAGCACTTCAGCTGTGTGTGTGTGTGTGTGTGTGTGTGTGTGTGTGTGTGTGTGTGCACGCACGCGCATGTGTTTGTATGTATGTGCGCATGCGTGTCTGTGTGTGTGTGCGTGTGTGCGGCCACTGAGAAGGCTCCAGGCATCTTCTCCTGATAAGGAGAGAGGTGTTTCGCACATGCTCCGATGCAGGCAGCCATCTGCCCCGAAGCAGCACCAACAATGGCAACAACGTCTCCTCCACAATGATCTGGCTGCTAAATACATAAATGTACTAGAAATGGCTCGCCTGTCCTCCCATTCTCTCTCCTATTCTCCTCTATCCCCTGCTCTCCTCTTTCCTCTTCTCTTTTCTATCCTCCTCTCCTTTTTCCTCTTCTCCTCTGTCTTCCTTTCTTCTTCTCTCCTCTTTCCACCTCTCCTCGTCTCTGTCCTCCTTTCTTCTCCTCTCCTCTTCTCTATCCTTCTTTCTTCTCATCCTCCCTCTTTGCTTCTTTCCTTGCCCTCTGTCCTTCTCCTCCCCTGCTCTCCCCTCTTCTCTCCACCCACACACACACACATCTCTGTAGACTGCCAGTGCAATTAAAAGTGCAGACGGACGTCTCACACACACACACACACACACACACACACACACACACACACACACACACACACACACCAACAGATCTACTGAAACCCAGAGGTTAAGGGGTGGAGAGGGAGCTGCTGTCACCTCTCCTCTCACTGCCTTGCCTCCACGTACCATCCTCCCCCCCGCTGACCCTACTGTGTGTGTGTGTGTGTGTGTGAGTGTGTGTGTGTGTGTGTGTCGGGGTTGTTGAGCTGAGGGCCTGGGGAATGGAGATGACACCAAACCCCTGGAGGAGGTGAGAACCGTGAAGTTGAAGGGCCAAGGGGGTCTCACAGTCACACCTGGTCCCCGCAGGTAAGGGCCAGACACCCTGCAGGGGGGTCAAGTGGCTAAGACATGATTATAAGCTATGGGGACTGAAGGAGGGATATAGAGAGAGGAGGAACGAGGGAAAGGGAGGAAGAGAGAGAGGGAGTGAAGGAATGAGAGAGGGAAAGACAATGTTTGAGAAAGAGATGATATAAATGCAGAGAGAGAAGAAAGATAAGAAAGAGTGAAGAGCATTTAGAGAGATGGAGATTCAGAAAAGGAATACCAGGAGATTTAGAAAAAGGAAGACAGAAAGAGAGAGAAAAGAAGAACAGAAAGAAAAGTGAGATGGCAGGGGAGCAGGGTAAAGCACGAACTAAAGCCCCATGAGAGGATCGCAGGTGTCGGTCTGATTGACAGTGCGGAGGAGGTTGTCATGACGACCCACGCGGCGCAGGTGTCCCTTGAGTCATCTCTCCGCTGCGCAGGTTAAGTCTTTGTGACATCTGAACAGGGCCTGGGCGCGCTCACATAATTGCCCGTCCTCCGCTGGCCTTGCACAGGACCCGGCGGTTGTGCTCTGCATGTGTGCATGTGGGTGTGTGAGAGTATGTGTGCGTAAGGATGTGTGTGTGTGTGTGAGTGTGTGTGTGTGTGTAATGATGTCTGTCTGTGTGTGTGTGTGTGTGTGTGTGTGTGTGTGTGTGTGTGTGTGTGTGTGCCCCCGTGTGTATGTGTGTGTTTCTTTGTGCGTGTGTGTGCACCCGTGTGTGTGTGTGTGTGTGTGTGTGAGTGTGTGTGTGTGTGTTCCGTGCGCTGGTGGCTTAAAAAGAGAGGCCCTTTTCACACCCAATTAACCACTCAGCGATGTATATCTCATTGTTGTTCCGATGACATGCACTTCCAGGGCTATAATTAAGTTTTCAAATCAGAGGTCTTTGTCTTGTTTCCCTCCATGTCTCCTTTTCTCTCTCCCCCGGTTTGTCCTTTCATAAGGCGCACATGGAAATTCCTTTAAAACAGAAAAGGTCTCGCATGTGAGACAGTGAGAGACAGAGGATGGGGGAGATGAGAGAGAGAGAGAGAGAGAGGGTGAGAGAGGGAGAGAGATAGTGAGGAATGACCCAGTAAAGAGAGGAGTGAGAAGCAAGAGGAAGAAAAAAGAGATAAAAACGAGAGTGACAGCTTGGGAAAAAAAATGGCAGAAAAGGTATTGTGCATAATTTGAGACACAGAGCAAAATGTGCGTAAGAAAGCCAGTAGGGTGCCCCCCCCCCCAAAAAAAAAGTGACAGAAAGAGATTGAAGAAAGTGGATTCAGAAAGAGAGACAAATGTGCTAGCTGCTGTAGCCGGGATTAAGGATGCGTATATGCATACTCAAACAGGGCCACTCTGTGCGCTCCAATCAGCCCGGCCCTGGGTGACCAGGCAGGGTCAGACAGGTGTGTATGTGTGTGTGTGTGTGTGTGTGTGTGTGTGTGTGGGAGGTCTCTGTGGAGCGTCTGCGGCCTGCCCCTCAGCATTCTAATGAGACGAGGTGAAGAGAGGCGACGCAGCAGCAGTGGCAGCGTAGGAGAGGAGGCTGCCTGATGCGGGGTCAGCTCCAGTGAGTCTGCGGCAGGGGTCCTGCCACCGGCCAAAGAGCTACTGAGCCACTGGACCACTGGAGGATGGCTTACTGGGGGCCCAGGAGGTGTTAGGAAGGTGGTGGTGGATGGAGACAAATGCCAGCCCTTTACACTCATAGAAACACATATAAGCATATGGGTACACAAGCACATCAGCATACACATCCATCTGGGATCTGCATACCTATTCACATACACACACATACAAATACACGTACATTAGGCATACACATGCAGATAGCCATACGTACACATACACACACACATAGAAAATGGTGTATGGATGTATAGGCATACACAGTCTCGCACATGGTCAGACAGACACACACAAATACACTATGCAGAGGCTGAAATCCACTGCCTGAAACCCCTACCGCCCATCTGCTCTCTGAGAGCCAGTGAACTGAGGCGCTGCGCATCCTAATTAATGATCTTATAGACTGGCCCACTTTCACTGTGTGGCGCCGGCAACTCACACACTCACACACTCACACAACACACACACACACACACACACACACCACACGCACACAAACACACACACTGTGTTTGTGATTCAAACACATCGTCTTTTATTCACACACACAGGCATACAGACACATGCACAGAGCTTCCTGCAGGCATACAGTTAATTAAGCACTATTCTATACAGCTGATGAGAAACTGTGTGAGAGAAATGTGGGTGACTTAGAGCGAGAGAGGGAGTAAGAAAGAAAGAAGAGAGAAAGAAAAAGAGAGAGGACAGATAAAAGAATGTAGGGGAGGACAAGAGTAATTGCAGTCTCTGTTCTACACATTCGTTTTCTTCTTCCTCTAAACAAGCATCTGTGCATGCAGACATGGTCAAACACACACACACACACACACACATACAATTTCCTTGCCTTGTTTAAAGACAAACAGCCAATGAACTCCAGAAACTGTGTGTGTTGGTGTTGGTGTGTGTGTGTGTGTGTGTGTGTTTGTGTGTGTCTACGCGCGTCTCTTGTTTGTACAAAGTTCAAGGTCATCGATCTGATCACAGGCTCTTTCCTATGCTCTATAAAAATCACCCGACTTGCTGTACTATTACAGTCAGCACATAAGATGTACATCACTCCACTACGTTTTTACACACACATAAAAAAAGAAACTATCATGGTATATAAATGAACTGTGTCCCTGAAACAACAAGCAAATAAAACGAAACTAACAGTATACCGAATGGCGAAGGAGGGCACAGAATGTTACCATGGGCAACCAAAGGCTTAGATGCAGAAGACAGATGTTTTGCACTGTGACTGTATGCTCAGTTGTACTCATTTTCATATATTTATGTGACTGTCTGGAAGTAATACATGGCTATGTATACTGTGCATCTGGGTGTACTGCATGTGTGTGTGTGTGTGTGTGTATAAATGTGTGTATGTGTGAGTCAGTGTGTGTATGTGCTTGTTTGTGTGCATGTGTAAATATAAACGTGTGTGTGTGCGTGTGTGTGTGTGTGTGTGTGCGTGTGTGTGTGTGGTGCGTTTGTGTGCTTTTCCCCTATTTATTTTCCTCTCATCGGGGCTGGCTGCGATCTGATTGAGGGCCCTGAGGCTGTTTGTGAGGCCTGCGTCCTCCAGCCTCCACTCAATAACAGCCACTGGAGGCAGCCGCCCATGAACACAACACCCTCCCCCTCTTCCCTACACACACACACACACACACACACACACACACACACACACACCTCTGCCACGGTGACCCACAGCAGAACAACCACGGCACATGGCATGGAGAGCACCAAAGCGCCTCTCCCACTCCCAGATGACTGTGACTGGCCACTGAAGGCTCCCCGCGGCTCCCCAGTGACCCACTCCATCAAGTTCACTGACACATATAAGCGTTCGCACGCACACACAAGCACGCATGCACACACAACCCCCCCCCCCCCTCCCACCCCTACCCTCACACACACACACACACACACACACATATATCACCTGACCTCTTAAAAACACACACTATCCAAGCAATGAAAGTTTAAACCACAGAATTCACGTGTGATATATTTACGAAACATTTGATTCGGTAGTTGTGCTCTCGTCTCTCGTCGGCAATAATGACCCACAGCTAATGTCAGCTGAGCTCTCAGATAAAACATCAGCATCTACTGTACTTTAGCCAAGACTGAGAGGATTGTTCAATCTTGACTTCTAACATTCTTCAGATCTTTGTCAGTTGTCAGTGCTTCTTAGTCAGCTGGAGAGAGAGAAAGAGAGGGGGTGTTGGGTGGTCTTACTATTAGAGAGAGCTGTCATCTCATGTGAGCTGCCCTTTGCAGGGAAGGGTCATGTCCTTTATTCCTGTAGAGTTCCACGCAGAGCTGTGTGGTACCAGAGAGGGAGACATGGCTGATCGCTCTTAAGCTCTTAAAAGCCCATCTCAGAAAGCCACAAACAACATCACGCACAGAGCAGCCGAGCAAAGAAGACCGCAGCGGGGCTGGAAAAAGATCCCTGAGGTTAGGCAAGGGATGGTGGCCTCAATGTGACCGAGGTCTATAGGGTGAATGTGTGTATGTGTCTGTGTGTCTGTGTGTGTGTGTGTGTGTGTGTGTGTGTGTGTGTGTGGAGGGGGTTTTTGGTGGCCCTTGTTGCCTGAGTATGTGGAAAGGCTGAGAGCTGACCACTGTGCCTGCCTTCTCCTCTTCAGAAAGTCGTCGCGAAGCCTCCTTGTGGGGGCGAGATGGCCTCCAGACCAGCATGACACAGAAAGTCAATTAGAGCCACTTTGCTATGAGTGTCTATGTGTGTGTGTGTGTGTGTGTGTGCGTGTGTGTATGTGTGTGTGTGTGTGTGTGTATGTGTGTGTGTGTGTGTGTATGTGTGTGTGTGTGTGAGTGTGTGTGGGCAATACACAGAGCAGCTCTTAACTAGAGTGTGTGACATGTCTGTATATGTGCAGCTGTATGAAAGCTGGAGTGTGTGTGTGTGTGTGTGTGTGTGTGTGTGTGTGTGTGTGTGTGCAGCTCTGTACCAGAGGCACAGATAATGACAGCGATCAGTGACCCAGGGCCCTTAAAGACAGAGTGTTGGGTGGTATGGTGGCTGGTGGAGGAGAGAGGCAGGGGTGGTGGTGAAGCTGCCCATGATGTGGACCCTTCTCATTATCACCAGTAGCCCTGTCTCTGTCTGTACTGCACACACTCATTAAAACCCCTAGAAACTCAGATGACGCTTCCAGCTTCCTTAGACCCCCCTATCACCCCAGCCCCCCCCCCCCCCCCGACACACACACACACACACACACACACACACTCCTCCTCACCCTGTTCAACTCTGTATGTCTGCCACACAGGCCCACCCCCGCTGCTACTGCTGGCAATGCAGACGGCGAGAGACCTGCTGAGATGTGGTTGTGGCCACAGTGTTCGTCTGACCTTTTACAAGCGAGAAAAAGTCACAAAAGTCCAAGCAAGTGTGCACAGCTCGTGTGACAAACACACATCGACATCCACCCATACATGACCAGCGCATGCACTTATGCTGACAGAGAATCAAACACACATATACACACACATGACACATGACATACACACACACACACACACACACTCACACGTCAGGTTGTTACACAAGCAATGGTTGTGCAGGCACGATTACCACATGCCATTCGACACTTGCTCCATGGCACTTAGTCAGTGGCGATGATGACGGCTCACCAGTTGCCATCTGTCGGAGCGTGTGGCAATTAGCGCAATATGAGCAACCAGATCTGCAAATGGCAAATAACTCTACCACCCAAAAGAGAGAAAACACAATGTACAGTACTATGACTCTGAAAAGTTACAAACACACACACACAAACATATACATCCAAACGGTTCATATGCAAACTATATTGCTGTATATGCTTAAACTGATATTGGTATGCATTCAACCCTGTTTCGTTGCATTGTTACCACCTTGCTCTACCATTAGAGCAACAGGAGGAATTGCAGGAAACACCACTCCTCTCCTTCTAGAAGGTACATCAGTGCCATGTATGCCAAACCAGTGCTTTGTGACTTAAAGGTTTATGGAAAAGTCTGTGGGCTTTTCCTAGGCACCGTCAGTCCTGTCCAAGGTGTAGAGTGTAGCTCTTAGCTCCCATCAGGTCTTCTTTGGTTGCATCAAACAGCTGAGAGGCTGAAGCTCCTTGAGCTAGGGCTTCACACACTGCCACAAATCCCTACGAACGGAGCCGCAGTCGGGCTGGATCAGACAGGTCTACTTATTTGATTTTCAACCCCCCCCCCCCCTCCCCCAAATCCCCTCCCCACCTCACCACACCTCACTGCTGCACACACCTCTGGGGAACGTAATCAATCCGACCCTAGGAGAGCTGCGGCCAGACCCAGGGCAAAAATCAAGCCCACTTTCTTTTGATGCTAGCGCAGGGAGATACAAAGTTTGTTTTTATTTATCTATGTATCACCTCTCTGACTGAGACGCGGCTTAAAGGCGTGCGTGGCCCGGGTGTGTAGTATTGGACTGTAAGACCACAGGAAACAACCTGCGCAAACCATGTCTTTGAAAGTAGCGTACACATTTCTTCCCATGCCTTGTGAGGAAAATCCAATGGATAACTGTCGATAGTCTCCCATACTCCCATACAGGACAGGAGCTTATGGCTACACAAAACGCCTTTGAGTGTTTTCCCACGAACAGTATGCGAGTATATGCCTCTGATATTGAATCCCATTCAAATTCTGCACTGGTTTCACAGACAAGCAATTGGGCTTTTAATATTTAAATTTAAAACATGTCGGATGGTGTCTTGAAGTGCTCGGCCCTGGAGGAAGGAACTTTGAGAAGTCTTGTGTTACACAATCTGTTAAGGCACCCGTCAATCAAACTGCCTCCATGTCTCATTCAGGTGACCAAAACCAGCGGGTTCCACCATGACTGGGCCTGTGTGTGTGAGGGCTAGACAACCCTAATAATTACACACACACACACACACACACACACACACAGCTGCCTGGAGCTCTCCACAGCACAAACCGTAAATTGATGTTCCTTTCTCTAGAAGTATATCTGCCAGTACATTTGGAAAAGTGCAGTACAGTTTAATGGCAATCAGCCAATCATGATGTTAATCATGCCAGTTAAGCGGTTGAGGGTTCAGGGCCCAGGGCTTAGGGGGGGCACTGGAATCTACCTTTATATACTTTCTGATGTGATTTGGTGTTTTCTTTGCTTTGCTTTGTTGCACTAACTTGTGTTCAGGAGGAGTGCACGCTGCGTGTGTGTGTGTGTGTGTGTGTGTGTGTGTGTGTGTGTGTGTGTGTGTACACGCATACGCTTGCCTGAAAGTTTCTTTGTTTTCATTTCAGGAAAAAGGCAAAAGTCCTTGTCGTAATCTTGTCTCGTCATAAGAGATGCATGAGCAATGATAGAGGAGAGCGGCCCCGGCCGAAAGGCACAGAAAGGCATCAGCCGAGATAAAACATGATGCAAAGAAGGAAAAGAAGGAATGAAAAAAATCACCATGGAACATGAAAGAGAAGATAAGACATGCAGGCTTGATGTGCCCCACCACATATATAATAAACTACCTGCTTCTCTCCTTTCAATCTCTCAAAGTCACCTCAAAGAGATACAGTGAAATGGGAGCATGAGGAAAAAAAGGAAGGACAGTGATAAAGAGGGAAAGAGAGAAAGAAAGAGAGAGAGATGGACTGTAGCTTTTGAGAAAAAAAAAAACGAGCAAGCTCACTCTACTGCAGGTCCAATAAATCGCTGGGCACCCTTAGGATAGCCTATCAATAATTCAACAAACCTCACATTTACAATATGAGGCCCGTGTGTGTAAAGACTGTTTTGGACGTGGTTTTTCATCATCAACCAAACGTCCCGGTGCCGCGTTTTCCCTGGCTGTGGAAACGTGGAACGATCTGAAACATGGAAACTGTCATTTAAATTATGAATATCTGAGGACTTTTGTTCAGCATTAAAAAATAAAACATTGAAAAATTGATGCGGGCACCTCATTGGTAATGCATGAGTTTTGTCAGGAAATTTCTCTTTTAAAAAAATCCACAATCAGAGGTGCTATGCTATTCATACACACAGAGAAAAAGTGTGTGTGTGTGTGTGTGTGTGTGAATGTGTGTGTATGTGAGTGAGTGAGTGAGTGAGTGAGAGAGATAGACACAGAGAGAGAGAGAGAGAGAAAGAGAGAGAGGGAGAGAGAAATGTGGGGTGGTCTGATGACAGGGTGCTATTTCTACAGTACTGAACGAGGGCGGGACATCAGCCAGACTGTCAAAAGAGCCCACTGGCTCTGATGCCCTGTCAGTCATGTTAGGAGAGATGAGGTTGGCCCTGAGTGGATCTGTCTGGGTTGACATGACACAGAGGGCACTTGTGGGGGATCTGGGCTCCAAGTGGCCTGTCTGGCTACAGGGAGCTGACCTGAGTTGTCCTGTCAGTCAATCAGAGCAGCACCTCCCCGAGGAGGAAGACAGACACCACACACATTCACACACACACACACATATACACACACACACACCACATAAACACACACACACACACACACACACACACACACACACACACACACACACAAAGCTCAGCCAGTGAGATGGATGCTATCCAAATCCCTTAAGGAGCATACTGTCACTCAGATACACCACAAGAGATACAACCCACAAGGTGACAGCCCAAGGAGAACCACCCCCACAAACTTGGACACACACACACACACACAAACATCTACTTACGTATGCAGACTCACACAGACACAAACAGCTACTCATGTATGTGCATGCACACACACACACACACACACACACAAGCAAACAAACTCAAATGCACAGGGGAATGCTGAAAGAGAAATCCTGAATGCCTAATGCCTGGTGACCATCTTGTATAAGAGCGATGCAACTAGCCTACGCATGAGGGGTGTCTGGTCTCTGGGGCCAATGTGGACCAGAGGGCTCCGGGACGAGGGCATCACTGAGGTCTTGGGCCAGTCGAGACTGAGAGGCCAGCAGGAACTCAGGGGGCCCACTCCTGCTGTCTGGTCTGACTCTGTTGGGACACATCACCAGGCTATCTGCCATAGGGAAGCAGCCAGCACTCTAGGATATGGTAGTGGTGGTGTGTGTGTGTGTGTGTGTGTGTGTGTGTGTGTGTGTGTGTGTGTGGGTGTGCTGAGAAAGAGAGAGAGTGAGAGAGAGAGAGAGATAGAGAGACTTTGCCGTTTGCCCACTAACCATCCCCTATATCTTACGGTCTGCTTAGTGATAATATGCTTTCTGACTTCTTATCAATTATCACCATACCATGCCAATTCATGTCACTCACTCTAATTAGTGTTTTCTGTCTCCACTCTAACTGCATGCACACTCATAAACATTAACAGGACCACAAGCACACACTCCTACACAACACATAAACACTAACAGAAAAACAAACATTGACTACAGAACACACATGCATGTTAGCTCAAGTGAGATGATGATGGCGTTAGATCCATGTTTCATCTTCTCATCAATTAACCATGACACGCCTGCTTGGCTCCTCTCAACTTCCCAACAGCTATGCCGCCAATCCCAGAATGCACTTGGAATGAGGTCTCTCCAGTACGACAATTCCAAGAATCTTTCCCCATGGATTGGCCTCACACACATACACACACACACACACACACACACATGCACACACAAGCACACACAGACACACACACAAACACACACACACACAGACACACACACACACACACACACACACAAACACACACACATACACACACACATACACACACACAAACACAAAACACACACACACACACAAACACGCACACACACACACACACACACCACACACACACACACACACACACACAGACACACACCAGTACCAGTGGCCAAGAATCCACATGGCCTACCTCTATTGTTAGAGGAGAGTGAAGTCACGGGCCAACCGTGAAGCTAGAGATGCTGGAAGAGGCTGGATTTTAACCAGAGTGTCTTAAGAGACGAAAACAGCAGACAGCCACAGCCAGTTTCTTTTCACAAGCCTTTGAAAAGAAGTTTCTGGAATGAATGTATTCGAGTATGTCTGTGAACGTATGTGCATAGGGAGAGGTGAGAAGGTGAGTGGGGTTTTGGGTATGTGCGTGTGTGTGTGTGTGTTTTAATCAGAGTTTAAAAAGGGGTGTGCCAACATACAAGAATGAGAGGGGTCAAGGTTGCGAGAACAGGGAATGCTGGGAAGCAGGGGATTCTGGGAAGACTTGGGAACCCCATTCAACTGCTGTCTGCTCGCCCGAGGGGGGGGATCTCGGAAACACTCACCGCGCCATTCAGGTAGGGGAGCCCCCGCCACACACGGGACTTTCCACTCAAGTGCCTCTACACAGAAGGCACGGTGACCCTGAACCTGCACACACACATACAAACACACATCCAGAACACACACACACACACACACACCATTGCGCTAGCCCACACAAGCTAAGGTGCTGAAAAGGGCAAGGCCTGAGGCAGGCACCTGAATGCTGTTGTTTTCAAACACGAGAGAGAATGTGTGAAAACAGAGACGAGACTTCAGCAAAGATAATTGGACCCTCTCTGTGTTCTGGCATAGGATAAAAGAAGGGGCCAGAGGACAGACATGAGGGTGAATGCCACCCTCCTAGTTCAGCCATTTTGCTCCCAAACACACAGACTCACACACACACACACACACACACACACACACACACACACACACACACACACCTACCACCCACTCATCCTTCCCTAAAGAGTGTGGCCATGGCCCAGTGATCAAAGGCAGAGATTTGCCCTATTGTTTGCATAAATAGCCAGCAAACACTGCTAAAGAAAGATCACTAAGCTGACCGGGGCTTTGGATGGGAGGAATATTGAGGGCTTTCTGCGCTACACTGGGACCTACTTATAGGGAGCACAACAACGATGAGGGAGAGAATGGGCAAATCTCCTTTAATCTCGCTCAGCAAGCAAAGCCCTGCTTTGCAGGAGAGAGGGGTGCCATTGGGGAAAGGGTGAAAGAAAGATGAAAAGCAAGAAAGAGAGAGATAAAAGTGGGGATGAATGAAAAGAATAGAAAAGAAAGGAAAAGAAAGGGGAGAATGACGGAAGCATCAAGACGGTAAAGTCAAGTTCAGTCTTAATTCAAAAACAACTTGGCTTCTTCACCTCCTCATCTTCCTCACTATGTCTTTCATTCTGCTCTTTCTCTATCAGCCTCTAAAGTCCTGTCTCTCTTCACACACACACACACACACACACACACTGCACTTTCTGCCTACCTATCTTCATCTCCCTTTATCAAAGATGTTCTTTCCCTCTCCCTCTCTGTCTCCCTCCTTTCTTGCCAATTCTGCTGTGTGTGTGTGTGTGTGTGTGTGTGTGTGTGTGTGTGTGTTTGTGCTGGAGCTGCGGGACTTGAAGGCCAGGCTCTATGGAGATTGGTGGATTAGCGCTCCGGCTTCCGTCCTCACCCTGGGAGTAAGGGGCTGATTAACAGTGTGGCTGCGCACAGATAGACTATCGCTCCGCTCGCAAGCACAAGCAAAACCATCCTATGTATACAGCTTCTCCTCCCTCTCTCTCTTCTCTCCCCCTCTCTCTCTATCTTTTTCTCCTTCAATCCATCATTTTTCATTTCCTCTCTGTCTTCCTTGCTCTTTCTCTCCTTCTGTTCTTCTATCCTCTCTCTCTCTCTCTTCTCTCTATCTTTTTCTCCTTCAATCCATCCTTTTTCATTTCCTCTCTGTCTTCCTTGCTCTTTCTCTCCTTCTGTTCTTCTATCCTCTCTCTCTCTCTCTCTTCTCTCAATCTTTTACTCCTTCAATCTTTCCTTTTTCATTCCCTCTCTGTCTTCCTTGCTCTTTCTCTCCTTCTGTTGTTCTCTCCTCTTTCTCTCTTTCTCTCTCTCTCTCTCTTTCCCCCATTCCGCTTGCAGCTGCTCAGTTGCTGCGATATCTGACAGACACCGCAGATCTTTATGAAATCCAACTTGTGGAGAGGCGCTAATCGAAAACCCCAGTCACTCGCACTTATTCAAAAAGATGGTTCAGCGTTGGGAAAGCTGTCTCGATAAGAACAAACCATACACACACACATACACATACACACACACACACACACACACTCCACACTTCTCTTGCTCTGACTCTCCACTGATAAAATTGTTTACTTCACTTCCAACATTTTTTTTTTCTTCTCTTCTCTTCTCTCTCTCTCTCTCTCTCTCTTTTCTTTAAATTCACTTCTTCTCACGGGGCCATGTGAAAAGCTGGAGCCTGATTTGAGCTGCTGCTCTTAAAATACATGCGCCTGGGGAGGGCCTCTGCTGTGGCTGCTGCTGCTCTTGCTGTTGCATTATGGGTTTTCAAATGAAGACTTTAATAATCTCAGGCAAATAATTTATCCACCAGTGTAAGATGATTTGGAAGAACCAGAGCAGCGAGCATGTTCTCTAATGAGAGGAACTGTCTAATGGCAGCCTTTGATATGGACACCCTCGCTGGCCCTCTGTGATTCTCTCTCTCCCTTCTCTCCCACTCGCTCTCTGTCCTCCCCTCATCTCTTTTCTCTCTCTCTCTCGCTCTCTCTCTCTCTCTCTCTCTCTCTCCTGGCACCATATGCCAGCAGGCTGAAGCCAGGGCAAATTCCCCCAGTTCTCTCCATGCCCACGGAGCACCAGTGCTCTTCACATTTCCACTTGATGTTCAGCCCTGTGAAGTGACTGGGGCTCTGGGTATGATGTTGCTCCCTCCCTCCCTCCCTCACTTGCCCCTCACTTTTCCAGCCCAATCCACACACACACACACACACCCCAACCCCAGCCTACATTCCCCATCTAAGAGCTGCCTGTGGGGGAGTGTGACAGAGGTGTTGGCTCAGAGCAGACTGTGGCTGCCTGGTTCTGTGATGGGTGAACAGGAACAGTCCTCCTGTGGTTCTGTTGATCACTAGGCTACTTTTCTGGATGTTGATCACTACGCTATGTTTCTGGAGCTTGAGTCAGAAGAAGGCCGTCTCACTGACTGGCCCGGATGACTGAATGGCTAGTTGGGTAATGATGCAATGTCCTTATATAATCTGCCCCCAATAATCTTCTCCGTCGTCTATGCAGCCAGTGTGTCACATGACAAGGCCCTCACAGCGGCACAGAAGCCAATGGTGTGGGCTCAGATGGCATCGGGCGGCAGCAAAGCAGGGAGAGCTGAGTCACTATGGCACCAGGGGCCTGAAAGCTGTGACTCAACCAGGAGGGGGGGGGGGTGTGAAGGAGGCCGGCAGGCCTGACTGGTTGGGGCCCTAAGGAGCAGAGAAGAGTGGAGAGATTGAGAGCAATGAAGAGAGACGAGGAGAGAGGGATAGAGAGAGGGAAGGAGAAGAGAGGAGAACTGTAGAGGGGAAAGGACAGGAGAAGAGAGAGGAAGAGGAAAGGAGAAGAGAAGAGAGGACTTGGAAAGATGAGAGAGGAGAGGAGAAAAAAGAGAGAGGGAGGAAAGGAGAGAAGAAAGGATAGAAGAGAGGAGATAAGAAGAGGGTTGGATGGCTGGGGTGCGAACGCCAGCACAGGCTGACATGACGTGTGGCCATCTGAGCGGATGACGTGTGGCCACTCTCAACGAGTCAACACAACGGAGCCAAAAAGCAACAAAAAAGTCAGAGCTTAACAACCAAACAAACTCTGTTCCGCTCCTAAACCACACGGCTGAAACAAGAAACAAAAGAATCTACAGCTGGAGGGCAAGGGTGGAACAAAAAGAGAAACAGTTCAAGGCAAAGATGGCAAACACTGAGCCAGAGAATAAGAGAACGAGTGAATGAGAGCATGAGGAAAGAAAGTATATATAGAGAGAGAGAGGGAGAAAGAGAGAGTAGGAGAGAGGACGAATCAGAGATGAAAACAAAACAAACAAACTGTTGTGTTGGATTGTTGCCTGGCAGGCTGAGCATATTTGTTTTGTTTGGTTTGGTTTGTTGGTTTTTTTCTTTTTGTTTTTTTCCGCTTCGCCTAACCGCACGGCGGCTTTGTCTCAAGCTGTTGAACAAAGCGCAGACGAGCGCGGGGAAGCGGGGAGCGCCGGCGACACCTGCAGTGGCAGCACTAGCAGGGAACTTGCACAGGTGGACTGCCGCTCTCACCATAAGGAACATTAGCAATTCTATCAGCAAAGAGGAAGAGAGTATTTAGCCCTCCACTGTTTCAGCAGCGAGGGAAAGGGGGGGGGGGGGGAATAGCAACAGAATTATGGAGGCAGAGAGAGAAAGAGAGAGAGAGAAGGAGACAACAGACAACAAGTAAAATAAAAGCAAGAAATAGGGAGTGGAAAGAGAGGAGAGATAGAGGGATGCAAGAGAGAGAAAGAGAGAGGAAGTAACAGAAAAATGAGCGAGCGACGGAGGCAGTGAAAGGCAGGGACGTACTCAGAGCACTGAGCTGGCGACGGCACCGGGGCACTGGCTGTTTTTAATGACAGCCTGGCTAATGTGTGGAATTAATCAGCCCCGGAGCCTTTGACGCTGATACAGACATACGCAGGGGCTCCGGCGGCTGACGCTCTCCCAGCTCTCCGGCGGCGGCTCGCTCTCCCATTGTACATTAGCACTCGGCACAGCACATCTGACGAGAGGAGCCAGGGCAGTGAAAGAGAAGAAGAGCAGCATGAATCATACAGGGAGGAGGGGGAGGAGGAGTAATTTAGAAAGAGTAGGGGAGTGGAGAAGAAGGGATAGGAGAGAAGGAGGTGAAAAGGAGAAGAGATGAGAAAACCAGAGAGGGGAAGAGGGGGAGATGAGGTGGGATCTTTGGTATGGTTAAAACTAGTCCTTTCTTTCTCCTACTCTTCCAGCTTCTCTCTCCTATCTTCCGTTCTGTGACCACAACACAACCCAGTGGCATCAGTGAACTACAAGCTACTTGTAATAGATGAATGTCTCTGTGTCTCTGATTTAAATGTCGCTACCAATCAGGCGATAGAAATTGAGAGTGAGACAGAGAGAGAGAGACAGAGTGAGAGAGAGACAGAAAGACCGTTTAGAAAGGGGTGGTAGCAATGATTGTTTCTCTGTGTGTGTATGGATGGTGTTCTTAACTGGGGGTGAGGGGGTGGCAGTGTCACACCCCAGCAGAGCCGGGAGTGTCTTTGTTTTAAACACAAACCCACCCCACAGTGCGAGGTCAGGCCCTTTTTGCTGCAGTATCTCCTCTATTAATTTAACCGTGTGAAAAGGAGAGATGCCCTGTGTGTGTGTGTGTGTGTGTGTGTGTGTGTGTGTGTGTGTGTGTGTGTGTGTGAGAGAGAGAGAGAGAGAGGGGGTGAGAAGGGAGAGAGCGAGACAGATAGACACTCAAACAGAAATATAGAGATGCCTGTGTTTCTGTGTGTGTGTGTGTGTGTCTGTGAGGGTGTGTGTGTGTGTGTGATCTAAAAGAGTGACTTCAGTGTTAATGTGACAGGATGGCCTGTGAAAAGGAGAGCTGTGGTGTGCGTTTGTGTGTGTGTGTGTAGAGGAGTGGTGTTCTCTCCGCCGTTGATGTGACAGGACAGCCTGTGAAAGGGAGAGCAGTTGGGGGAAGACTGTGTGTATGTTTGCTGGTTTCCCAACGACCAAATCTTTTCAAACTCGGCTGTCTCTCAAGCTCATTGCAACCGAAGCCGGCGGATTAATCAGGTCCTTTAATGCATTACTTCCACTCAGGCACAGACATAATGTATTCAGCTGAAACACTGAAGCAAGAGTGAGAGAATGAGACAAAAAGAGAGGAATGGAGTGGAGGAAGAAAGAAAGAGATGCAGAGAGAGAGAGAGAGAGGGAGGGAGAGAAAGAGAAATGCGGGAAAGAGTGAGAAAAGTGAAAGAATGGAATGAGGGAGAGGGAAACTGCATGCGAGAGAGCAGTGAAGGGGTCTCCAGGTCTCCGGAAGCGCACCATTA
>PYXC01000813.1:72500-137500 GCA_015244755.2 Tenualosa ilisha
GAAATCAATTAAACGGCCGCTAACAAATCCTCCTGCTTCGCTGACACACGCTGCTTTGCATAATGACTGCAGCTTGACTCCTGTGCGAGTCATCAAGCTTTCTTTTTTTTAAAAAAAATAATAATAAAAATACAAGTCTGGTAAACAGCTGAAATGAAGAAATTTAATGAAAGACATAAATAAATATGGAACTGGCAGAGATGGGTGTTGTGCGAAGATCAGATTTTTTAGAAAGTATGTGTGTGTGCGTGTGTGTGTGTGTTTTGCTACCTCTCACCTTTCTCTCCTCCTTTTTTTCTCTCAGAACATTCAATTTGTTGTCTTTTTTACTGGCTCTTACAAGAAAACTTTTCTTTCTCTCTCTCTCTCTCTCTCTCCCCTCTGCAACTTTCTGTCCATCTGTTCAGTGACTGGGTGTGTACTGCCTCAACATTGGTGGTCAGATTCAACTCATTGTGTGTCACCTCTGGAATCACACACACACACACACACACACACACACACACACACACACACACACACACACACACACAAACCCAGGACATAAATCCTAAACCACATGAAACTCAAGACATTCACATCTGAGTTTGTGAAATCCTCAAGACCAAAGACAAACACACACACACACACAGATACACATACCACCTTCTGCTACTGCTGAACACAAAGCCTGAAGACATACAACACAACTTTCTCACTTGCTCACTCTCAAATTACAAATACACACACACACACACACACACACATACACAAATAAACACACACACACACACACATAAAAACACACACAAACACACACACACACACACAGAGACACAGAAACACATAGACAGACACAAACACACACACACACCAACCCCTGCTCTGCTATTCCCTTTCTTCTATCCCTCCGATCCCAGCCTCTCCTGCGAGGCGTGCTGCACTAATAATAAACACATTTAAACTCGCCTTTCTCTCGGCCCCTGGTCAACACACACATACACACACATACACACACTCACACACACACACACACACACACACACACAGTGAGAAATTGCAGAAACAAGGAGCAGCGGGGCATCCAAGCTCCCTAATAAAGTTCACATTGCTGGGCCCCCTCCTCCCCACGGGGACAGACTGGAGTCGTCAGCCAGGCATGTCCATGGAAGGGGAGAGGTGAGTGGGGGGGGGGGGTGGATGCTGGGCCGAGGGCAGGTGGGTTTGATCAGGCACACCTGGTCCATTAACACCACGGCTGACCCCAAAGATCTGGTCACGCAGCACTGACCCAGTTGTAGGCAGGCCGGAGTAAGGGAATAGGGAGGAAAAAGGAAAGAAGGAAAAGCAGAAAGAAAGAAAGAAAGAAACATGACGTGTCCCCTTAAACACAGTTCAACATAATTCCATCTTACACTAAGAAAGTAGAGACCTAATATGTGTATATAAGCTCACTCACATGACAAAGCCACAGAGGACAATGGCTGCGAATGAGAAAGAAGTGAGACACAGTAAAAAAAACAGAGACGAAAGGAGAGAGAGAGACAGAGAGGAAGAAAAAAAACATGGAGCGCTATGAGGGCGATAGGGGGGGCTCACACACCCTGTGCCACCTTGTTAAAGCATCAGCTGTCGGCCGCAGCCAATGAGAGCTGACAGGTGACCAGCGTTGAACCACTGAGAAACAGCGAGTCTGGAAACAAATACACACACACACACACACACACACACACACACACACACTCAGTCACACAAAGTGCTCAACCGAAGCCGAAGAAGCAGGAGAAAGAAAAAGGCCAGAAACACTAACATCATAACATGCCCTAACAGAACGCTGCAGCGAGGGTGAGTGTGAAGTCACCCAGCGTGCTGAATCCGCCGTGGGATCGACCAGCCACTGCAGCCTCCGTGGCCTCCAACCTTGGGCACAATGTGCTTGCTGGAGGGGCACTGAGATAGTGGTGGCAGCAGGAGGTGGTCGCTGTGGTGTATAGTTTGGGGGCACTTATTCAATGCCCCCCCCCCCCCCCCACCACCACCACCACATACACACACCCAGGGCTGGGCAGATTTCATCTCTGATAAGGCCCCAAAGAGGGGAATTTGTCCTTGGGCACGTGGTGGTGTGAGAGAATTTGACTTCAAATGCGGGGGTGGCCTGGCATTATTGTTTCATATGTGACAACCAGTGTGTGTGTGTGTGTGTGTGTGTGTGTGTGCGCGGGTTTGTATTGTTTTTTGGTATGGTTTGTGCGTGCGTATGTGTACGTGTATGTGTGTGTGTATCTGTGTGTGTGTGTCAGTGTGTGGGCTTGCGGGGCAGTATTCTTTTGTGTCTGCGTGTGTGTGTGTGAGAGGGAGAGTGTATGTGTTTGTGTCTGTGTGTGGGCGTATGGGTCACTATTCTTCTGTCCGGTGTGTGTGTGTGTGTGTGTGTGTGTGTTTTTGTGGGTGGATGAACGCCCACACTGTCACAACAGCCTGCGTTCTGTGTGATCAGCTCAGACAAGAGACAAATCATCTTAGCTGTGGGACTTTTTTTTCGTCAGGCCCTCTCTGTTTCCTCTCTTTCTCTCTTTCCCTCCCTTATCCCCCTTTTTACTCTTTGTGCGTGCAGCCTGCCTCAAGTGCATCATGGGTAGGAGTGGTACGAACAGCATGATGGCTGAAGAAGCCTGTCGGCTGCGGTTCTGGCTTTGCTCTCGCTATCTCTGGGCGTCCCGCTCAGGGTGGCTGTGGCCACTGTGCCAGCTGGCGGAACGCGGAGCGCTGGTCGGAATGTTCCAGAGGGTTCCACACAGTGGAGAGATAAGGAAAAGCTCCAGGCCCAGGGGGGAGGAACACACACACACACACACACAGAATGGCCTTACTGATGCCCACCACACACTCACAAAACTCAGTCTGGCCTCCCACACAAGCACACACATATGTTGTCTCTCTTTCTTTCTCTTCTCACTCTTTTATTTACACACACTCCCATACAACACACAAGTAAAACACACACACACACACACACACACACACACACACACACATACATATTTAATGCAACCACAATCGATACATTAAATCACAGCAAATCAAATCCACAAACACACAGACAGAAATGCACATACACACGCACACACACACACACACACACACATACACACAAACAGAGAGACGAGGCATAAGCAGGCAGTGGGATCACACACTTCCATCAGCCACTCTGCATATACAAATGAGTGTTGTGTGGAGAGGGGCAGTGGGCAAGGGAGGGGGGCGGTGGAGGGGGACAGCTGTACCAGGCCCAAACACAGCCATGAATACCAGTGAAGCTGTCAGTCAACTCACGTGTGATCAAAGCATCTTCTTTGTCTCTCTCTGTATGTGTGTGTGTGTGTGTGTGTGTGTGAGAGAGAGAGTTTGGCTGGGCAATTAATCGGACTAAACTACTAAACTAAGAAAACTGTTAATTGACGATGATCAGGTACAGGAGTTTATCATTGTTCATTATAATTTTATTATTACTTCTGTGATTTCTTCTGAAGTGTTTGTGTGTTTGTAGGGTTCTCTCTCACTAAGAACTGCCTATCTCTGTCTGTTTACACACAGCTTTAGTGCTCATAGTGCTGTCTGAGTGTTATTTTAAGGCATTTCTAACGTTCCAGTGGGACTGATCTCACCAAATTGAGCTCAAGGTTGTGTTTCTGTGAGGGGTGACAGTGTCTGTTCTTCATAGTTTGGGGGGGAAGGGTATATATGTGTGTGTGTGTGTGTGTGTGTGTGCCGGTGTCTGGCCATCATGTTTTGAGGGGAAGTGTGTGTGTGTGTGTGTGTGTGTGTGTGTGCCTGCGTCTGGCCATCATGTTTTGAGGGGAGGTGTGTGTGTGTGCGCATGTGTGTGTGTGTGTGTGTGTGTGTGTGTGTGTGTGTGTGTCTGGTCATTGTATTTCGGGGGGGAAGTGTGTGTGTGCTTATGACAGCAGAGCTAGAGGGCTGGCGACAGACCTCTCATCACCCTGTCTCATCCTCTTGGGCGGCGTCCCTCAACACGCACCAATCAGGGCGTGGGTTAGTGCACACACACACACACATGCACACAATAAATAGACACGCTCACACACTTTCATGAATGCCACATACACGCATGCAGACAAACTTATACATTCTTGTGTCTCTTTTTCTGTATTCTACACACTGCCTACTGTCATACAAACAAACATTCACACACAAGCACACACAGCGTCTCTCGTACACACATACACACACACACAAACTTCAGTGTAAGCCTAAGGCCAGAGCATGCATATGAATGTTGACTTGACGTTATGGATCTGTTTGTAACGGTTAGGCATGCGGCAGTCTGGCCATCGATCCCTGCCTCTATGCTCAAGCAATCAGAGGCGAGGTCAGAGCCCCAGCCTGTCTGATGCTCTCCCTCCCTGCCAAATGAATGCCAAGTCCGACGGGCCCAGAGGAGCTCTGTTCACATTACCGCTTACCTACCCCGCTCCCTCTCTCCCCACCACAAACCAAGACCACCACAGCACCTGCCTAGACATGGACTCATTCACCACTGGCTATACAAGGAGTCTCTTTCACCTCCATCTCTTTCCTCGCAATTTCTCTCTCTCTCTATCTTTCTTTGTGTCTCTTTCCATCTTTCTTTCTCCCTCTCCACGTTTCATTTACCTGGAATGAGCTGCTTTGATTTCAAGTGACTGTCTCGATGACAGGCCTCAGACTGTGCTTGTTTTGCAGCCAGGGAACAAAGCCTCAGTGTCCTCCATTGTGGCTCCCATGAACACCTGCAGTTTCCGATGGTTCTGTTTGTTTGCCTTAATTACCCACAGCAACAAATCCACTGCCCAAACACGTGCAAATGTACATATATTTTATTCCCGTACAAATGAATAGAGGCTTTTTCTATTCTATACAACGTTAATTACACTGTAATAAACAGAACACTGATGCAATTTCTTTCATTTTTTTTCATTCTTTTTGTCCCCCTGGTCGCTTCGATGCAGCTGTGCACGCCCAGAGAAAAAAAAAAGGGGGGCGGGGGGTGCAGGAAAAGACAAAACGCACATCACACACAGATGTCCACTCAGTCATCTAATGATGCCATCTCTGTGCCCAGGCCTAATTGGCAGATCAAAAGCATGATAATGCCCTCCTGTCACAAAGGAGCTGGTGTCACTCTCCGCTCACTGTTGCTGCCTGCCACCTCGTGCCACCCAACCCCTTGCCATGCAATCAATCATCATGCAACAGGGTGTATGGTGGATCTGGAAGGGAATGGGGGATGGGAGGGTGGAGGGTGGCGGGGTGGTGGTGAGTCTTTCAAAATCACAAATCACAAAGCATCTACCCACAGGTATTGGAGCTCTCTCTCTCTCTCTCTCTCTCTCTCTCTTCCTGGCTACGATCCTGCCGTTTCAACTAGGCATGTATATTTCAGCAGCGGGGTGATGGGGTGGGGTGGTATGCTCAGGATAGCGGCCTGGTGATGGTGAGAGAGGAGGTGGATGGTGGAGAGTGGTGTGGGTGTGGGTGTAGGTGGGGGTCTGGTATGCAGGAGGGAGGGAGAGGACATTAATAAGTAAAAGGGCTGGTCCTTTTGATGCGTGTTCACAGCGCATGATGCAGCCTTCCTTCCTGTGTCCTTGCACCTCCAGAACAACCATGGAGCTTGTTCTGAGAGGGGGACAATGATGTTACACCCCCCCCCCACCCCCCAAAACACACACACACACACACACACACCAGTCTCAGCTACCAAGCCTGTACAAACAGACCAAACACACACACACACACGCAAAGACATTCCCAGTCTCTCTCTCTCTCTTACACATTCACACACACACACACAGTAATAAACGCACACACACACTCACATACACTGACAGTCACACACAAACACGCAGTGATTTCTCATGTTCTGGCATGTCTTTGTTTGCTTGTGTCTGCCGCTAACATCAGCAGTGATCATGTCCAGCTGAGGGGACCTGTCGGGCTGACTTGGCATGAATGTGCTACAGGGTGTGGAGCTGGTTGGGTGAAGCGGAGACAGGCACGAAAGAAGAGAGGTGTGCCAGGTCAGGTGGAAGAGCTGGGAAGGACGAGATGGGCATGACGACAAGCACGACTGATATCCACGAGTCTGGAAATGGGCATGGTCATCACCTGGAAGTGGGCACCACGGACTGGCGCATGTGGGGCATGAGACTTGGATGTACCTTAGACACCAGTTACGAAAACACCACACACACACACACACACACACACACACACACACACACACACAAACACACGCATACATAAATGTGTGCACACATACACACACACACACATACACATACACACACATGCACAGACACAAACACACACACACACATGCATGCACACACGCACACACACAACACGAATGCACCTGCACCCTCAGGGTGGTCTACATGCCCAGTGACATGCATGTCTGGGTGTCTGGGTGTCACTGGGGATTTGAAGGCAGGGCATTCTGTGGGGCGACTCAGCCCTGCTCACTCACATCACCAAAGCACAAAACCAGCGTCATCACAGACCCTGACCCAAGGCCCAAACACTGCAGAGCCAGGACACAAAACAAAACCTTTCATTCAGACAGGTTCTAAAAAGCCACAATGGATGATTTGATAGGCAACTAGATAGATATCTAGCTAGATAGACAGATAAATAGAAAGATAGATTGATGAATGGATGGATGGAAGTATGTGAGAAGGTTGCTACCGTATCTCAAAACCTCCCTGCTGACTGTAAGGTATTTCATCATGTCAATGCTTTCCGCATTCCAAACCTGGCAACACACAGTAACCTCACCAGATCTATACACCTCTATGGTGGTGAGCTGGTGAGCAGACTGACAACAACATTGACGGTTCTGAAGCACATGGTACACAATCCCAAGTAGGCCTTTTTTTTCAAGAGAGCGACAAGCTGAATAGGCTGAATAGTAATGGACAGAAGGATGGAAAGATGGATGAATTAACGGAGGAACGAATGGATAAATAGCTGAGGAGATAAATGGAGACTTCTCCCACAGTCAAGGCCTTCTCCTCTGTTTCACACAAGCCGTCAATTGAAGGTAAAAAAAAAAAAAAAAAAGTGTATATATTTAATAAAAAAAAATGGGAACAGGGACAAAGAATTGCGGGTGTAGCAGAGCCTGAGGGAATAGCTGACTGAGGTAAAAAGCGCTATGGAAATGTAAATTCCGGCAGCTGCACACGGTGAGAGAAGGAGAAAAAAAAAATGAAATTAAAAAAAGGCACAGAAGGAAATGCCAGAGAATGAAATATGACATCAATTAACACCAAACAACACGTAATAGGAATATAAATGAACAGACTGTAAGTGAGGGGAATGGTCAAATGGTTGCAAATGCACAAAACTCACCCAAATAAAACACAGAAAAAATAATGAAAACAGAGAGAGAGAGAGAAAGAGAGAGAGAGAGAAAGAGTGAGAGCGAGGGAAATGGGAGAGCGGTATGAATCTCAGGAGTGAGCACCAGTGATCAGCAGCCATATCACTGGGCTCTGCAGGGCCCAGATGAAAAGTGTGTGGCTCTAGAAGAGCGCAGATTGGCAATCAGGAATCAGCCTGCTGCCTACTCACAGAGATGGAGATGGGGCATCTGGAGCAGGACAAGCACCTGACAGGGGAGGAGAGCAGGTGTAGCACTCCCCCTCATTCACACACTCGCTCATTCACTCACTCACTCACTCATTCATTCACTTACATTCACTCACTAACTAACTCATTCATTCACTCACTCACTCACTCATTCATTCACTTACATTCACTCACTAACTAATTCATTCACTCACTCACTCATTCATTCATTCATTCACTCACTCACTCTCTCTCATCCCCTTCTCACTCACACATTCATTCATTCACTCACATTCATTCACTCACTCACTCCCTCTCATCCACTCACTCACTCACTCATTCATTCACTCACTTTCATTCACTCACTCACTCACTTCATTCACTCACTCACTCATTCACTTACTCATTCCTTCACTCACTCTCTCTCACTCACTTTCTGACTTGCTACCACTGACTTGCTTCCTCCCTCATCCTCTCAAACTCACTCTTTCACTCTGCTTTCCTCCTCCTCTCTCCGTTTCTCTCAACTTCTCTCTATTTTCCCTCCTCATCTCTTTCCTTCCCTCACTCACTCATTCATTCACTCTCTCTCTTTGTCTCTCTCCCAACTGCTTCCTGCACTTGGATAACTCAGTCCAACTTGAGCACAAGTAAGTGGGTGACCCCTCCTGACCCACTCCGCGTGCACCGCTAAAACCAGTCCCCCCTGAAATGAGTGGATGAAACGAGCAAGAGCACGTCCACCCCTTCCCTCCTTTTTCATTATCCCTCTGTTTCGAGCCCAGTCAACTGTGTTACAGAGCGACTAAAACAACAGAGGTAGGTAGGGAGCAAAAGAGACAGAGTGTGTGTGTGTGTGTGTGTGTGTGTGTGAGAGAGAGAGAGAGAGAAAGAGAGATCGAGAAGGAGAGCAAGAGAGAGAGAGTTGAAAAGAGAAAAGAAATGAGAGCACAGTGCTGGTAGATAAGTCTGAGCTGTAATTTAATGAAAGCCGGTGAAAATGTTTACTCCATTCGATTGGAATGTTCTCTGGCTGCACTTTATAATTAAAGATGAAATAAGCCGGCACACACAAGAAGCGCTCCACTCTCACCCTGGGCTTCTCCCCACCAAGCATTAAAGGGAGTCTGTGTGAGTTTATCTCTCTCAAGACGCAGAGAGAGAGAGAGATGGACAGAGAGAGAGATGGAGAGAGAGAGAGAGAGAGAGAGAGAGAGAGGGAGGATGGAGAACAGAAACTCGGAGGTAAGCTTGAAATGAGATGAGTCAGTTTTACCTTTTGTGCTTTACACTCTGCACAAAGAAAGTGTGTGTGTATATATATGTGTGTGTGTGTGTGTGTCTATAAAGGTGGTGAAATATGATCACCTCCAACGGAGTGACTAGCAGTAAGTGAACTGGGTTTGAACAGTCAGTGAACCGAGATCTGTCCTGTCTCTCTCTTCCCCTCAGCACAAACACCCTTCTGAAGGACAGGGAACTATGGCCAATATTACATTACATACACGACACACACGCACACACATACACACACACACACACAAATCAACCTGGGGTTCACTGGTCAGTAGTATACATTACATACCACACACACACACACACAAACATCGACACACAAACACACTTACAAACTCCAACACAAACAGAAACAGTGGACACGCGAGACTACACATGAGTGTTCTCAATCAGTACAAGCGCACCTCGCATTAGCCCCTGCCTGTTTTCTGTTACTGAGTCCCAGTCATCTCCCTGGTCTTGCCTGCCTGGGTCTCCTGGGGCTGGCGCAGTGGAGAGTGACCAGCCTTTGGGTTCAGGACCAGGCGAGATCATTGAGGCAGGATACTGGGATGCTCAGGATAACAACCTCAAGGCACCACAGACTGCCTCCATATGGCTTCTGTACTATGCCTCTTACATGGCTAACAACAACAGTACGGTAATTAAACATGCCTCTGGACTTTGAAATTCAAAGCAAGGATATCACATGAAAGGGTTAAGGAGAATCAGGCAGCTTAAAGTAGAGTAGAGAGTAAAGGTCAATAGCAACATCACAAAAACAGGTTGAGTGGACGACAGATAGGGTGGTGGTGGCGTAGTGGTTAAGGAACCTGGCTAGGATCCTAGTGGCTTGGAAATTGTGGGTTTGAACACTGGTTGTCACCGTTGTGCCCTTGAGCAAGACACTTAACCCTGGGTTGCTCTAGGAGAGACTGGCGCTTAACTAATTGATGGTTGACAGATGTAAGTCGCTTTGGAGCATCTGCTGAATGTGTAAATGTAGATAGATAGAAAAGCTGAAAGACAGATGAAGGCAAAAACTCAAGGCCATTCCATTACTCTGTGGCCCACTCCTCTCTTTTCTAAGGGCAATGTGCTGGGAAGACTGATGTGCAAAGCCACTCCTGCCCTGCCATGGAAGTCTGCTGGTTTCAGAGAGAGGAAGGGAGAGATGGAGAGAAGAGGAGATGGAGAAGGAAAGAAAAGAGTGCAGGAGAGGAGAGGAGAGGAGATGGAGAGAAGAGGAGAGGAGAGAAGAGGACATAGCCCTGGAGACAGGAGAACACACAAGGGACAGGCGGCAGCGCCACATCTGAGAAGCGCTGAGCCATCTCTCTCTCTCTCTCTCTGCGTTTGTCTTCTGGGCAAGTTTTCTAGAGTGACAGCAGGCAGGCTGGCACAAAGACGATACGTGTGTGTGTGTGTGTGTGTGTATGTGTGTGTGTGTGTGTGGTGTATGTGTGTCTATTTATGTGTGTGTAGACACGCGGGTCGCTTCGGGGCTTGCCGGTGCATGCCCTGCAGGGACGAGGCTTTGGAGTGCTGTTGGAGACATGGAGACGCTGCCGCTCTTTGATCTGTCAGCTCTTTCTGGACAGCACACAACTCCTCTTGGCCTTGATGCACAGGGTGTGAAACTGAGATGCAGCTTTTCCATTCTCTCTGTCTCTCTGTCTCTCTCTCTCTCTCTACCTCTGTGTTTCTCACTCTCGACCTGTCTTGCTGTCCCGACATCTTTCTGTCTGTCTGTCTCTACATGTCTCTCTCTCTTTCTCCTTCTCTTGGTCTCCATTGTTTCTCTAGCATGAAAGAGCACTCAGTCAGAACAAGGGAAAGAGAGAAAGAACAGGGGGCTTTGTACCTCTGAAGAGTGTGTACACACACACATACAGATGAAAACACACTAGTACACACACACCAATGTGCAGAAATTGTGTATTCCCTCTATTTCACTCATGTACACATCACATACAAACAACAACACATGCACACAGTATAGTATAAGTACTGTAAGTATAAGTATATATACACACATACACATACACACACACACATTAAGTCACACAATTAATAATTTAGAGTATAATCCCTGACTGTAAAACAGGAACATCTGCGCATTCTGATGTATTCTGTGCTTGTACTAAATCAAAGCTAGTTTGCACACACACACAAACACAAGACTTCTCTGTGTGTGTATGAGTGTGTGTGTGTGGTGGTGGGGCTTCTCCCTCCGTCATACAGACAAAAGCACACACTAACTGTACACAGACAGAACGACAGACCCTATATCAACATTTAACAGTATGCTTGAATCAGCACAGGCAAACAGTGAACTGATCCAGTACTCAGAGAGATCTCCAGTCTGTGTCTCTGTGGAGCTGAGGAGAAGCTCTGAGCCAGAGCCACAGCCAGAGAAAATGAAGAAGACACATGCAGTGAGAGTTTAGAAAGAGTTAGAGAGTCAGAGAGAGAGAGAGAGAGAGAGAGAGAGAGAGAGAGCTTTGAGAAGAGGGCAGGGCATTGGCAGAGATGGGACTCTCTCCTTGAGTCTGTGACAGGACTCCATCTACATGGCTGAAACTGCATGCCCTGCAGGTATATGTGTGTGTCTTGTTTGCCCACGAGAGTTAGAGCACTGGTGTGTTTGTGAGGACGGAGTCACGTGACTCCGTGCCCATGTGAGTGTTTGTATATGTGTGTGAGTGTGTGTGTGTGTGTGTGTGTCAGTGCGTAGGTGTGAATATATGTGTGTGTGTTTGCTGCAGTGCTCAGGGACCCCCCAGCACGTACACAGGCACTGCTCCCTCACACACTTTTCCAGAGGCCAGATGGAGTCTTAAGGGGGAATCAAAGCAGCAGAATCCCCCGGCTCCGCGGCCCCTCTCTCCACTCATCTGCCCCTCACACCCCCATGACCCCACCCCAGTTGCCCCTTCACCCACCACCTGTCACGACAAGCCACCTCCGTGTCAAAAAACATCCACGGCACGCTGGAGGCAAAGGTCTACTTCCATAGCTTATTTGGTCAAAGAGTTAATTGCAGTGGGAATACTATCTTTAAAAAACATGCATGCCTTTATGTTCTTGTCGGGAGACGGGAGACTGAATGATTAAAAAATATCTGCCAAATTATGAGCGGCACATGACCAGAATAGTAACTGCAAAATCGTGCAAAGGTTTTCTACAAATGAGTTTTCCGTAAATGAAGCGGGTGTGTATTTGAGGAATATGTCGGAGGAGGCTGGGGATTTTCCCTCCGAGCGTTATGTATAATTGAAAAGCGTGTCAACCCAGAGCATGGCTTTGACGGGCAAAAAACGATGATGAAGCCATCAGCCACGGCGGACTGCAACTGTGCGTGTGTGTGTTTCTGTCTGCGTATGTGTGTGTAAGAAGACAGAGAGAGAAAGGAAGAGAGAGAAGGAGAGAGAGGGCACAAGAAGGAGGGACGGAGAGAAAGGAAGAGTGCTGTGGGAGTGAGGGGGGCAACAGACAGACGGGCATCGCTGGAGACGTCGCCCCCTCACTCGTGTGGGCACAACACGGATGTTCCATTTGGAGCACTGACTGGCTCCTGTAAACCATCAAGAACAACCAAGAGTAAGAAGAGCACACATCAAAAAACATCTCTCTCTCTCTCTTTCTTTCTTTCTTTCTCTCTTTATGCACTCTATGAGAGTTCACATGTTTGAAGTACTCTGACTTGGTCAAAAGCACTGCTTTGTACAACACACACACACATGCATTCAAAAGTACTTGTCTACAGAATAAAACATCCAAACACACACGCACACATACACACTCACAAAGCACACACACATACACACACACACACACACACAAAAAAAAACCCATTCCCCATAACAAATACATATATAGAACACACACACACAGCACCAGCCGCGGCATTAATGCCGGGGTGCGAGATGTTTTTTTTAACACAAAGGCGGAGCACCAGAGAGAGGGAGAGAGGCAAACAAACAGCCCATCCAGCGCAGGGACTCGGGGAGAGCGGGAGAGTCAACGGCGGGTAAACAAACCAACAGACAAAATCAAAATAAAAAACATGAGAGCCATCTACACCACACATGCCTGGCTGAATCATGATGAGGCTCAGAGGCACCACATTTACACTTACAGACACACACACACACACACACACACACACGCACGCACGCACACACTGCACTACTGCATGCACTTCAATGCTCCAAGATGTTAACAACAGCCATGGAGCACCTGAAAAACCACACACATAAACACACACACACACACACACATGCACAAACATTCTCCTGCCACTCCAAAATAAGTTGAGCAAAGCCCTAGTCAGTATGCAAAACCAACCAGACAGACAGCACACTCGATCGCACGTAATTCCAAAATAAGTTCAAACACACACCACTGAACATGACACTCTGCTGGGACCCGCTTAAGTGAACACACTCTCGCACTTCTCAATCCTCTCCTCACACACACACACAAACACACCACACACACAGACACTAAATCACCCATCAGACTCCAATTCCCTTTCAAAACCACACACACACACACACTCTCTCTCACACACACACACACAAATATATATAAAATCCCCTCCTAACCTCCCTTCTCCATAATTCTCCCTTAGCTGCACATTTACAGTACAGGTACGGCGTGTCGGCTGGAGGGGCGGTTGTGGACTGACAGAGGCTCCAGACAGAGGAGGTGTGTGTGGAGGTGAAATGAGCAAACACACTGTCTGTCAGATGGACGACACAGAGAGAGGACATCGAGAGGGTAGCCCCACTGTTCAATACGTCAATGTCTTGTCAGTGCAGTTCTGTTTATTCCCAGGAGACAAGAATTAAAATGGAGCAAACGTGTGTGTGTATCTGTGTATGTGTGTTTGTGTGTGTGTGTGTGAGCAAATTTGCAAGTTTGCATTTGTAAGTGTGAAGTCATATATTAGGAAACAATTCACGTGACAAACCTCATGGATGTCCATTGACCTTGTTTATAAATAAGGCATGGTACAACATAGACCAAATATCGTTAGCTATCGTTAGCTCGAATTGTTATCTGTCCGTTTGTTATTCGGCCTATGCTGTTCCAGATTTTCTATTTCTTTCTTCTAACAACAACAGTCAACAACCTCAAGCAACAAAGCAATAGGTATAATGTGCTCCAAAATATTCCTTTAAGCAAATAATCCAGTCATGAGTATTTTAACATATGATAAACATTTGAATAATAATGATAACATTCATTTCACAGAAGCATGTTACATCAGTAGCCATACATGCATTAATAACACAACAGACACAGTGGTATGCCTGTGATATAGCCTACTATACTCTCAGCCTGCCATAATGAGTCTTTTAGGATGGTCTCTGGCCAAGTAGCCTACTATACTCTCAGCCAGCCATAATGAGTCTTTTAGGATGGTCTCTGGCCAAGTAGCCTACTATACTCTTAGCCCCCCCTAATCAGTCTTTTAGGATGGTCTCTGGCCAAGTAGCCTACTATACTCTTAGCCCCCCCTAATCAGTCTTTTAGGATGGTCTCTGGCCAAGTAGCCTACTATACTCTTAGCCCCCCCTAATCAGTCTTTTAGGATGGTCTCTGGCCAAGCAGCCTACTATCAGCTTCCTATTATGAGTCATTCAGGATGGTTTCTGGCCAAGCAGCCCCTAAGTTGACAAGAAGCGAGACATCGGTCGGACTTTCATCCAGTCCCGTCTGTTCCGCCTTTCAGCTCAGCTCAGACTGTTGGCTGTTATTAAGTCATGAGAGACGAGGCAGACAGCATCTCAGGGCAAAGAGCACAGAGAGAGAGGAAGAGAGAGGGGAGAAGAGAGAAGAGGGAAGGAGAGAAGAGGGGAACGAAAGGGGTTGTGACCCCTTGAGAGAAAGAGAGAACTGCTGTTTCCCATGAGAGAAAGAGAGAGAGGAATGGGGTGGAGGACAAGTGCTCCACACTCCAGTGGTGCCCGGAATCAAGCGTGTAAAATACTATCCTGGGAACCGCCATCTTATGCTAGACTGACCGCCTGTGGCTGAAAGACCTCAGCAACCCAATCCTGAATTTCTCTGTGTGTGTGCGTTTGTGTGTTTGTGTGTGTGCACGCACATGAGTGTGTGTGCATGTGTGTGTGCGTGTGTGTGTGTGAGGGATCAGCCAGGCTTGAGCGACCACCCTCGCACCTCAACCACATGTGAGGCTGAGTAAAGAGGAGAGAGTGACAGCTCGGAGAGACGGCGACATCATATTTAGTTGGGTATAAAAATAAATCCACCCATGCCTTCCCACCCGCCTTGAACTCTCTCTCTCTCTCTCTCTCTCTCTCTCTCTCTCTCTGTCTCATTCCCTTCATCTTGCTCTCTCTCTCTCTGACCTTTCTACCACTAGCATTGTTGTCTTCATCACCTCTTTTTCACCATCTCTCTCTCTCCTTCTTCCTGCTCTGTCCTTCCATCCCTCGCTCTCTCTCTCCCTTTCCTCTCTGCCACCAGTGAGTGTGGGTCCTGTGGGGAGGGGGGGAGCAGCAGTCGTTTACAAGGTGAGATGGAACACCACATTGTCTTTTATCTTTGTGCCATTTGGGGCCGGCAGGGATCTAATGCATTCTCCATCCAGCAACATCTCTCTCTCTCTCTCTCTTTCTCTCTCTCTCTCTCTCTCATTTTCTCTTTCTCTCTTTTCATTCCTGTCTCTGTCTCTCTGTCAGCTCCTTCCCCACTGAAACCTATGAGGCAGAGAAGAGCGGAAAGGAGAGAGGAGAAGAGAGAGGAGAGAGGAGAGAGGAGCGAGGGGGGGGACATCAAAGGGGGCCCTCGCACTCGCTAGGAGGAAAACTTCAAAGGTTGGACTTGTTACTCTCTGCAAATATGTGTGTTCAGCTAAAGCTCGCCCGAGATAACACCACCACCCCCCACCTCACCCGAACCCACCCCCTTATCCCCCCAGATACACGGTGGCAATTTCACGCTCCTTTTCGGAGATGGCATTTCAACCTGAGAATTGACTTCTGCTGCCGTAATTAAAAGTGAATGTTTAGCACGGGGAATATGAAAGGAGACTTAAACATCACCATTTTCTATGGGTGCCAGGCTGAAAAGAGAAAGAGAGAGAGAGACAGTCAGAAAGAGAGAGACAGAGAGAGAGAGAGAGAGAGAGAGAATGTTCCAAACCGTGCAGAAAGGGGAAAAAAGTGAATTCTTCAGCACTCAATGAATTTCACTAATCTCGTTTTGGTGGATGACTAACTGAACCCGTTTGAGGGAAAGGAAAAGAGAAAGGGGGAAAAGTAATGAAAGAGAGAAAAAAACGAAAGAAACACAAAAAGCAGGAGTACAGACAAGCTTTTGTCATTAGGCTGTGGCTCTAATGTCAGGGGACAACAACATTCATCCGTTTGGACAACAAGCCTTCTAAAGCTGCCTCCTCTGTGTGTCTGCTGTTGGCCCCATGTGCCTTCCTCTCCACGCTAACTAAATGTGCACTAGTTTGCCAGGTTTTACACTGTTTGAATAGAGGAGGAATGCTTATTAGCTTTGGCTAATTAGCATAAAGGGAAGGAGGGAGAGGTTCAGAGGTATGTCCCTCTTTGTTCCTGACTGTCCACTCCTTTGCCAGAAGCAACACACATGGGACATGAGGTTGGGGGAGGGAAGGGGGGGGGGGGTTGCAGTACACAGAGAAGTTCACACACACACACACATACGCACACACACACTAGAACAAACAGAAAGACAAACAACACCACACACTCCATTCAATGTCAGAGCATGGTGTCGACTTTGGTTTTAGCAGGTGTGACAGAATGAGTGTGTGTGTATATATTGTGTATGTGTTAAGCGGCATATGTGGAATCTGTGCAAACAGACAAAACACACACACACACACACACAGTGATGGTCACACTTGGGTGTTTGTGTTTGCTTCCATTGTCAGGTCATTACTTAAACACATATGTAAGGGAGGTGTGGATGGGGACAATGTCACCTGTGTCCACTGGACTTTGACAGAATTTGTGCTGAAAAAGCTTCATCAGTGATCTGTCACCTCCTGTGATATGTCTGTGCATGTTTGTGCGTGTGTGTGTGTGTGTGTATGTATGTGTGTGTCGGCAGGCAAAACTGAATGTAATACTTTTCCCAGTGATAATTTTGCTCCCAAACTGGTGATAATAAAAATGCTGTACAAAATAGTTGTGGGCGTTTTGTTTGTGTGTGTGTGTGTGTGCGTGTGTGTGTGTGTGTGTGTGTGTGTGTGTGCCAACTGGCATTAAAATATGAGAGTAACACATGCAACACATCCATTCAGTAATGAACTGCTAAAGTCGTCTCTAACAATGCAAAAATTCTGAAGTAAGCAAAACAAACCAGATGGAAAAAAAACAGGAGCCTCTGCCATTTTCTAGCTCTTTGGAGGAAGCCAGAATATATCTCCATATAACATGACACTTGGGGGCTTTAACAAGATGCTACACACCATAAACACATGTGTGTGGCGAATAACAACAGCAGCCCTCACAGCTCCATCTCACAGCCAGTAAAAGTTGGCAGAAGGTCCACAACTCCTCAGAGATAAGCGAGCTACAAGAGAAGGGAACACAGTACTTGGAATGCTGTTTTGGGCTGTTTTAAATTGGCTGCTTTCCTATTCAGGTTGCATCGCCAGGCTTTCCATATGCTAGCTTGCTAAAGTCACAATTATCTCTTTTTTTTTGTGCGTGAAATAGTGTTTTTGAAAATTTGATTTCTGCCTATGGATCACATGGAAAACATGATCTACACACACACACACACACACACATTAACTCCCGAGCATGATTTTTTAATGCTGTGCACCACTTAATCAGCTTTTTATCTGCATTAAACAGAGGGAGGCTAGGCTAACGTCCCTCTCCCACAATGAATAACCACTTCACAGGAGAGAAAACAACTCGGTGGGCAATCAGATTTTAATAATTAAGCAGAGTGGGATTTTGTAATTAGGTCCAATATCTCATGCTATGGTTTGCACTGGAGATTCAGTAGGAGTGCTACACTGGGGTTCTCTGTTTGCTAATCCATAGCCTAGTAGTTGTCTGGTTAAACTCAGCAGCATAGGAAGGAGAGTGTTTGGCTGGGAAGTAGGTAAAAGGAGAGGGAGGCTGAAAGTCTATGTTGATGATCTCTGACCTTCGGCTGACCTGTGTGCACACTCCTGTGTAAATCCTCTCTGTGAGCTTTTGAAAAGGCCAAACAGGTTTTACATGCAAGCACAAATGATTCTCCCAGGGCTAAAAACATTATAAAAAGAAATCTCAAAGATGCCCCTTCGGTCCTTGAGCTGAGTTCAGTGGTTCAAATGAACATTTAAAGGAATAACCTCTTGAACATGAGCAGTCGATTTGAAAAAAGGTCTGAAATTTCATCTGTTTTTCATGAGGAGTTTCTCTTTGCTTTGAGCTACAGACAGAGGCAGACACCAGGGTCGAGAATCGCACCCAACTGGGTGTAATTGGTTCGGTACGGTTGTCCTATGCAGAGGTAGAACAAATGGGTAAAATCAGCTGGCTGAATTCTTAAGCAGAACAAAAATGTTTACTTTTTTATTTTTTATTTATTTATTTACCCCTGCCCAGCCAAAGTGACCCAGCCTGGTCCGTCCCCACTGTTTCCAGAGTGAGTCCCCATTCTCCACAGAGCTCTGCCAAACATCATTATGGGTCTCACTTACACCCCACAAGTAACCTGCTTTCTGAGCCAGGGAAGGAAGGAGGAAATAAGGTGAGAAGTAAACAGAATCAGACCAGTTCACCTCCCCTGGTGAGTCCCTGTCACTCAATCACCCTTGCCCATGTGCTCCTTATTTCCCCCTACAGGGGGTGCTTCTTGGTGGAGCTTCAGGAAGGGAGGGGGGCTAAGTGTCTTTGACACCTCTGGGGTTCAAAGGTCAAAAGGGGCAAGCATGAGAGAAGCCCTCCCTATGGAACAGCACTTTAGGAAGTGTCAGTGCCTTATCTGGCTCTTGGAGGAACACTGCCAGCCCATGAGAGAGAGAGAGAGAGAGAGAGAGAGAGAGAGAGAATGCACGACTTTGTTTTTTGGCGCTCCTGGATCAGAACTTTCCGTCAGCCGCCAGAGTGTGTGAGAGCGTGTCTAACATGGTCCGCCATGAGAAACGCTTTTAACAGGCTTCCCGTCAGCAGGCGGAGAGAAAAGAGTAACAGCCCTACTTCCTTAAGTCCTGGATTTAATGCAGTGTTCTAACTAAGTGGATTATAAAGAAAAAAAAGTAAAAAAAAAAAAAAAAAAGCTTGCCAAGCTTCCCTCATGTGTGTGGAAAGAGCGAGAGAGACAGAGAGAGGGATAGAGAAATGTTGTGGAAAAAGAGAAAAAAAAAACTGATTGAGTTTTTAAGAAGAGAATGCCTGATCCCTGTAATGAACAGTGTGTCATCTGAATACTGCATTATTGATGCCTGGGACTTGTCAATGGCAAATGCACTATTAAGAGGTGACATAACAACTTTTCAATTACAGTATTATAGTGAGTGGCAGGAGATGGAAATTTCTGATAGGAGATCCCACATTCCCCAGCCTCCCATGTCCTCACAGAGGAGAGTCAACAGAGAATGACATGAGTGAGAGGAGGAATGAGAGATGGAAAATGGGGAGAGAAAGCAAGAGAGAGAGAGAGAGAGAAAGGAGGAGAAAATAGGGGGAATAAGGAGACAGAACAAGAAATCAGACAGAGAAGCCAGAGCAAAGCCTTCACATTCATTCCAAGAAGTAAAGAAAGAAAGAGACAAATCTGTCTGACTCCTCGGTAAATACACCTCAAACACAAAAAAAGCACAAAAAAAAAAATGCCAGCCCAGTGCCCAGTGGGGAGAGGGCAACCCATCCCTGCTGCACTTAGTATCTCGGGCAAAGAATATGTAACCCCCCCCACCCCTCATCTGAGACTCTGAGCTAACTCTCTGCAGAGATGGGAATAAATAAATAAATATACTGTGTTTCCATTAGTGTTGGTTTGCATTAATGCAAACTCGGCTCATGTTGCCCAAATTGTGAGCAGGACTCAAGCACACACTCTTTTCACAGTTACTTGTGGGGCCCTTCCATGTCAATTAAGTGTGTTGAGACTGTACAGCAAAAGAAGCACAGCTTAGAAAAAAAAAAGAAAAAAACAAGTGAATGCTTCTTCTCAACTAGCCATTGACGTCCGTAGGCTTTTTTTCCTAGCGGTGGTTCTCATGGGTTCACAGGCGGTGATAAAGAGAGAGTGATGGCAGAGGGTAACATGATGAAGTGGGGATGGTGGTGGTGGTGGTGGTGGGGGGGGGGGGGGAGTGACGCGTAACCCTATCCAGAAGCAGGACCACCTGATGGGTCAGAGGTCAAGAGGAGAGCCTTGTGAAGCTCAGGTGAGGACAAGACCTTTGCAACGCATTTTGAAACGCTTGGTCGGGTAGGGACGGGGGGGGGGAGGAGAGAAGGAGGAAGGTGGGTCGAGGTCTGGAAAAAGCAGGGGATGGATTGGAGGTTTCACACAGATTTCTTTTTGAGAGGGGTCCTGCCATTCTCACCAGGCTGTCCATGCTTGTTCATAAATCATGTGTCCGAGCACCTCCCCTCCTTTTCCTCACAGTAGCAGACATGTTCAAGACCAGTCAATCATAGACACATAAAAACTACCTCCAAAACATAGATCACATCTGTTCATAAACTGCGGTATTTTCCTCTTTTTTGTGTTGCTCCTTTTCATCGTTTTTGAAAGCACGGCTCATTTGAAAAGAAGCTTTATTGGGCTGGAACGTGTTGTTGAGTACCATTAAAACTTCATGAAATCAAAACTGTTAATTATTCATCATTCAGCTCGGCTCAGTCAGAGAGAAGCCGGACTGAGGAAGTGATGTAATCAGAGCAGAAATTTCAGAAATTAACACAAACGGCGCCACCACCCACCTTCCACACAACCGCCGACTAAAAGTATCCAAAATAACTGCAGCGATGCAGACAGAGAGTTGAAACGCTTCTCATTTTTATGTGTAGATTTTTGTCCCTTTCCTTTGGTGTCTGGATCAGTCACCAAATGATAGATGGGCCCTTTCTGAAGCAGTGGGAGTATGTGTGTGTGTGGTGTGTGTGTGTGTGTGTGTGTGTGTGTGTGTGTGTGATGAAAGGGGAATGGAAGAGGGACATTTGGTTTCTTTCAATGGAGTCTGGTACCATTTCATGATTTCACGGGCTGACATAGATCCGGCCGAAGTGGAAGCTACAGTGATTTTATGTATCTCACATCACGTCTCTGGTAATAAATTTAGCCACGCTGGAGTCTCGGGTTTAACGGGGACCATTTGAAGCCATGGGTGCAGCGAGGAATAGATGGGTGGGTGGAGCGCAGACAGCCTGACTGGCATATGGTTCTGGTTCTCTTTTGAAAAACCTCCACACTTCCTGTCGGCGTTCCTGCGAGCTCACTGGACGATCTGACAGGGACGGCTCTCCCACTATTAGCACTCCATTGCTGTCAGGGAGCTGCCTGCTGATGTCTTGAGTGAAGTGACCCAGACTAGCTGAAGCGTGATTCGTTTCTCTCCAGTGCCCGCCACGTTAGATAACTTCTAAGAGAGGCGAGATGAGGTGTTGGACTGGGGGAAAGTTGCCACGCGATTACCTGGGCCTACTCATAAATAGCTAAGTTGGGGGTATGAAAGGAGAGGTGGGGGGCTGGAGAAACAATTGGGCGGTGGAACTTGGCAGTAATGGCTGTCTGATCAGACTGAAGGCCCGACTCCGAGACAGTGATGAGGTGACAGAGAGAGATGGAGGAGTTGGAAAAGAGAGTGAGCGAGCCAACGAGTGTGTGGGTGAGGGTGATAGATAGATGGATAGATAGATAGATGGGTAGATAGATGGAGGGCAGAGAAGCTGATTGGACACAGGAGCCAAAAGGGAAGGGGGGATGGGAGTGAGGATAAATGCAATCGCAAGGACTGACAGGGACAAAGAAGGGAAAAGATGGGGGGATTAAAAAGACTAAGGGCTAGAAAGAGAAAGAGAGAGAAAAAGAGAAATTGACAAAGAGTTGGCGAAAGAGAAAGAGGCAAGTATGATAGATAGAGGAGCAGATTGGACAAGAAGAGATAAGGCAAAGAGGATGAAAGGGATGAGAATTTAAAAGATATAAAACGGAGGAAAATTGGTGCATGAGTCTAAGAAAGTGGGAAAGAAAGAGAGAGAGAGAGAGAGAGAGAAAGGGAGAGGGAGAGGACACAGAAACAGAGGATGAGGAGGTGTGTGTGTGTGTGTGTATGTGTGTGTGAGTGAGTGACATTCCCTTTGATGCTCCGACAGTTGCGTGGGTGTCAGAGATTCCTCTCCTCCAGTCATCAGGGATGGCTTCTCCTACTCTGCCTGTCTCGGGTTAATAACCCCATTATCTGGGCCTAAGTGGATGAAATTGCAGTGGCATGCCTGTAACGTCCATACTGATGACAAGGGAGGGTTGAGGGGTAGGCAGGAAGTCCACTGCCATCCTCAGCACTGCCAATGTCATCACTCTTGTCACATGACCACAATGACTGGTCAAAAGGGAATGGTCAACACCTGAGTGCATTGCCCCCCTCCCCCAGCTCGATTTTCCAAAAATTTCAGAACATTCTGGTTGGGGAGCTTTTGAAGCATCATCTAGCTGTCGTCGCTCAATACGCCACATCATAGAAGACATTTTGCCTCTGTTTTTTTGCCCCCCCCCCTTTAAAAGTGAGAGACAGAGAGAGAGAGAGTAAACTGCCTTCCATTAAGTGGCCATCTGGTCAGGATTGCAGAGAGCGAATTACTCCCAACCTGTTCTGCTGTCAGGTGACAATGCCAAGGGGAGCGCCACCCCCCCCCCCTTCAAACCCCCCCCCTCTTTCTCTGAGCAAAGCAGCGCTGAAAGCCCTGGGGGTGGAATTGCAAAGGTGTGTGGACTTCTTTCACACAAAAGGCCATTCTAAGCAGTCAGTGTCAGAACAGGTGCTGCCTGGGTAAATGGGAAGCCGTGGGTTGAGATGCGTTCTGCTCTCATTAAAAGTGAACATTTTGCCTTAACTGTGACCCAAGGATGTAGCAAGAAAAAGAAAATACAGGAGAACTTTTGGGTTTTTAATTGGGGTTGCCGAGTGACAGTTTTCTCCTCCCACAAATACTTGATTGGGCGCTCTTTTGATGTGTATTCCAGTGGGCGTTTAATTAGTCAAAAGATTTATCCCTTTTTTGAAAATAACTGAAATTAGTTTTTTTTCCATGCCAGGCACTCCTGAGACAGTCGTTTCTACTTTCTCTTTCAGAGTCGAGTCACCAGGCATCAAAACCCACAATCTGATAGTCAACAACATTCAACTGAGCATTCAACTTTCCCTCACATTCATACACTCTAGTATGCAATAAATAACCACTAAAACACATTTAGAAACTATTGCACTATCTCGTACAAACATATGTCGTGGGTTTGTTTGCACTTCAAGGTCTTTTGCAGAGTATTCATGAAAGTGATCCACTTTCATCTCTCAGCCCTATTATTGAATGAATGAAAGTCTTCTCCCATGAGCAATTTACCTCATAAACACACACCTCACAAGTTTGTGTGTGTGTGTGTGTGTGTGTGTGTGTGTTGATTTAGTAATCGGGGAGGTGGGTACACATAAAGCAGGTAATTAATCTTTATGAGATGCTTTGCCCCCATCTCTCTTTGTCTGCGCCGTGGCGAACGACAGCCCTGGAATTGAAGGTAAAAATCTCAAACGCTGCCGTGTTTGTTGTTTTTTTTTGCAGCCACGTTAGAAAAACCAAAAGAACTCTTTGCATATTTGCTTAATTGATTTCTGCAGCCTTTAAATCTTTAAACGAGTGCCTTTTTCACAGGCACTTCATTCGCCCCCCTTTGAAGTTGGCGTTTCAAACGGGGTGGTGCATGCGGGGAGGTGGGGGTGAGGGGTGGGGGTGTAATGGGGGGACTTTTGCAAAAGCAGTATGCAAATGATTGTCTATGACTATAGCGCTCCAACCCCATGTCAAATCAATCATAACATAGGAGAGGGGCTTTTTTTTTCGCCGTCGCTCTTACATAATATTGATTTCCTATCTTCCATGTGTCTATCCAGGAACTTTCCACGTGTTGATCGTCCCAGTGCGCAGGCTTGGTGTCCCTGGCCGCAGCTCTCCAGAGGACCTGTCAGACCACATCACCGGCCTGTCAGAACACCGCTACATGACCAGACAAGGGTCACCTAGGGAGCAGGATTAAGGCAAACAATCACTGCTGCTGAGGCTGGATGTGTGTGTGTGTGTGCGCGTGTGTGTGGTGTGTGTGTGTGTGTGTGCGTGTGTGTGTGTGTGCGGTGTGTGTAAATGTTCATGCTCTTGTGCTTTGCAATACAAACATGAATGTGTGGTTTGAGCATCAAAAATATTATCATTTGTGTACATGATTTTGGCAGCATGCATGCGTGTGAGTGTGCATGTGTGTGTGAATTGTTGTTATTGAATGTGTGGTTGTGAGCGTGTGAGAGTGAGTGTGAGGACATGGCATTACTGCTTGTGCATGTGCACATGTGTTTGTGTGTGTGTGTGTGTGTGTGTGTGTGTGTGTGTATGCTTGCATGTGGTGCAGGTGTGAGTCCAGTTGGGGTGGAGGGATAGGAGACCCAGGTGTTCATTCACAACAGTGAGATGAGTATTTGGGTCATGCACAGCTACACAATGAACAAAAGCCTCGTCAAGAACATTCTCTCATTCATTTGAGTCTAAGATAGGAACAGGAATATACAGAGAGAGAGACAGAGAGAGAGAGAGAGGAGTAGGGAGGGAACTAAAGAGAGTGAGAGAGAAAGATAGAAGGAGGAAGGAGAAGGAGGGAGAGAAAAACAGAGAGGAAAAAAAGAAGAGGGAGAGAGAGAGAAGCCAGGGGGATTATCTATGGCACTGTGCTAGGCCAAGCCAAACAACAGCATCTGTGTCTGAACATATTAAATGATCTAATTACTGTCTTATCTGCTTAAAACTGCATGTGCTGGGTGGCTGTGGCTGGGGCTGGCACCAGAGTCAGATTCACACTCAGAGACCCTCTCTGCTCACTCTGCACTGGAGCGCCACGCACCTCCCTCCCAAGAGCCACCAACACAACTCCTGTCACTACTATCAGCCTCAGACCAGCCGGGGAGGTGGGGGTGGGGGTGGGGGTGGGGGCAGGACAGCGAAAGACGTATAGAAAGATGAAAAAATAAATGAATGAAGGAAGGAAAGAAAGAAAGAAAACAGGAAACATGTTGGAAAGAGAAGAGGTTCAACAAGATTATTAATAATGAAAAGTGGAGGAACGCGTAGTGAGATAAAGTCTCTAAAAAACAAAACAAATAAAGAGTTCAAATGAATGGAGTTAAAGGCAAAGAGTCAGACGGGAGTAAATTCAGCTCTGATTAGACAAGGCCTTGACTCAACAATAAACAAGGGCTCACCTCATTAATGTCTGACAGGGAAAGCCTTCTGAGGCACACAGGAAAGCTATAGAGAAAACCCTGCTGATTGCACCAACTGTATCAAAAGTGTTAAGGAAGGAGCTTTTGGGGCAATATTACTTTCATGTTAACAAGAGAAAGAGGGAGGGATAAACAGAAAAAGAAGAGGAGGAGGGGAGGAACAGAATGAAGAAAAAAGTGGATTAAACAAGAAATAACAGGGCCAACTCAAACACGTCCTCCAGCTTAAACCTTTTTTAAAAAATACCCAAAGAAAGGGGTAAACTGGGGATTTAAAAGACAAGACCAAAATAGCTCTGTTATGGCAACTCAAATGCAGGAAGTGAAGTGGCAGTGTCCATCTTAACCACCTCTTCTGCTTTTTCAGTGATAGGACATGCTTTGAGTCCCCAAAAAACTGTAAACTTTCAAAAGTTACTTTTTGTTTGATGCAGGATGCAGAGGCAGAGGTTGGCAGGACGCGGTGACTTTCCAGGCACCATTACACAACAGTTAGTGTTGTGCAACCTCTCTCCTCATGAGCAGGGGCATGCATTTCCCATTGATCGACTAATGGATGTCACTGCAGCTGGGCAGGAACAGGGAGCCTAAATGCTCTCTCTCTGCTGCTGGTGATGTTTTTGTCTGGCGTGTGTGCCCCCCGTTGCCCTCCCGGGACACACACACACACACACACACGCACATATACACACACACACGCCTTTCTCTTCTCTGTCTGATAGCACTTCAATCACCCGGGAAACGCCAATCGCTTACTTTGATAAACAAATTTGCTGCCGAAATCCCAGATCACTCAGTTTAAATTGAGAGCGTTTCAAGAGCAATTTCCTCTTCTACTGAAAAAAGGGATTTTCAAAAAAGCGATTGAGAGAAGGAAACACACATAAAGAGAGCGAGAGAGACAGAGAGAAACAGAGGGAGAAAGGGAGAGGAGAAGGCTCTTCTCCAGGAATTAACACAAATCCTTGCAAGCGTGTCCAATTTAACAATTAAGATCAAAAGTGGCGGCTGAATCGGAGTTGGTGGGGCTGCCCTCCAAAACAGTTAACCATGGGGCCATTTGGGAGACTGTCAAAGAGTAGGTGGGGGGGGGGGTTAGTCCAGGCTGGGGCATGAGGCAGTGGTGGATGCAGAAAGGGGGAAGTGTGTGTGTGTGGGGGGGGGGGGGGGGGTTTACATGACCTTGTCCTACTTCATCATTAAAAAGGCCATCCCCTGGGCCATCCTGCATATCCTGTCAATAACCTATTATAACACAATGGTGGAGTGGAAGCTGCTGTGGCATGAAGTTCAATTAACTAAGGAGGGGATGTGGACAAAGAGATCAAAAACAAATGAGACAGAGAGCCAGAAAGAGAGAGACAGAGAGAGGGAGAGAGAGACCAGGCAAAACTGTGGAACAAGTGAGAGAGAACGAAAGAGACCGCAGGGAGAGATTTTTTTAAAGGGGGGGGGGGTGTAGAAGTAGAAGGAGAGAACAGCACAGAAACTCGGTGGTTGCTTTGATGGAGTACCCTCATTTGCAGCTCGGCGAACAGCGCTTGCTCTCTGAGGATAGTTAGCCATCTAACATATACACACACATACACACACATACACACACACACACACACTCACACACAAAAAGGCAGTGGCATCTCCCCGCATGTCGATTGTCACGTTCCGTGGCTGTGAAGTGCTTATTTAACCAAAGACGAGTGGAGAGCGAGGGTTTGGAGGAAAGGGAGGGAGGAGAGAGAGGGAGAGAAAGAGGAGAGAGAGAGTGCAAAACAGCTATGGAGAAAGAGGGAAAGAGAAAAAAGACAGGTTATTTCAGACGTGGGTGGGACAGGGCGCTGTGAGCCCATTACAGCGGCCCTCGGAGCGCCGTGGCGATGGAAAGCGAGCAATCATTAGGGCTCTCCAGTGACGAGAGCCGCCATGCCTCAGTGGCATGTGACAGAGACCGATGCATCACATCTCTCGCACCCCCGCCGCTCACTGGACCAAACACACATGGCTACATGCAGCTACAGCTGCCCAGTGCAAATGAAATCCCCCCCTCCAACAAACACCGCACACACACACACTTAGCCCCAGCACTAGTGTGTGTCCTCCCCTCCAACTGTGCTTTCCATTCTCATACACAAGTCATCCTGATTCGAACTGACCACACTTCTGCAGGGCCTCATTTGCCACCAAAAAGATCGTTCCAGAATGTTTCTTTTTCTGCTTCTTAACAATGCAATATCCTGCAGCATTGTCTAACCCACCACCCACAATCTAACTTGATCACACACACATACAAACACACACACAAAAAAGACACACACACACACACACACACACACACACACACACACTCTCTCTAGTAAGCATGCCCAGCTTTAATAAAACTTGATTTGCTCTGCCACTCACTCACTCTCTATCGTTTTTCTGTCTCTCGTAACAGTCCCCTCTTCATCATCCCTCATGGCTTCAGCAAAGTGTCATGTGCATGTGTTTGTGCATTAGTGTGTGCGTGTGTATTTGTGAGTGTGTGATTGTGCCTGTGTGTACGTGTGCATATATGTGTGTTTGTGTTTGTGTGTGTGTTTATGTGTGTGTGTGTGTGTGTGTGTATGTGTGTTCCTATAATGGCCTCTTCTGCACGCTCACACTCCCAGGCATGTCTCGGGGCTCTGCACAGATGTGAAGAGGGACTAATTGCACAGATTTTTATAAAAACGAGTGAGACACTGGTGGCCTGGGGAGCCCCCAAGCGCTCCCAATGCAGTCAAGAGGAGGAGGAGGAGGAGGAGGAGGCGGAGAAGCAAACACATAAATAAATACAATCAAGCATTCAGTCTGTCATCTAAATCTGACAGTCAAGGGCGCCGAACCGGAGAAAATGAGGGAAAGCATGCTTTTTCCACCGTTATAATTTGATGACAGGATGAAGCAGACTATCTTTTTCTTTCTCTCTCTTTCTCTCTCTCTCTCTCTCTCTCTGCATCAAAGGGAAAAATCTGTTCCTGAGGAGAGAACAATGGCATGAGAAGAGCCACTGTATTATTCAGGGCGTGCACAATAAGAATTACTAGTCTCTGAAAAGATGTAGTCCCTCTCCTCCTGGACTGCTCCACTTCTCAGACTATGGCATGACCAAATGGATCCCACAACACTTCTCAAATATATTCCAAAATCAGAGAGTTTTGCTTTTGTTTCCTACAGCAAAACTTGCTGTTGTTTTATTAAATATCACAAACTCCGTCATCCAATTTTCAGAAAATAAAACTATAGTACCAATGGGACACACACTGACCAAAGTAAGTGCGGGGCTCATGAGAGAACTTGGGCTAACCTTACATGACATTGGCTTTACAGTAAATTGAATCATGGCTCATTAAACTCTCATTCAGCATGAGGCCACCTGCAGATAGCGATGAAATCCCAAATGACAAGGCCCAGTCACACGGGCACTCCTGAATCCAGCCCACAGATCACAGCAGTCCTCATTGACCTACTACTAGGCCACTTTTGACTTGAGGTGAAACCTATAGGAAAAACCTGAGGCAAAAATGATGCCGGCTAACTCGGCGCTAGCTTCTCCCAGCCAGTCACTTGTGGCCGCCCCACGACTCATCAGATCCCTGAACATGCTCTTGCCAGCATGGCCGTGTTTGCAGTTCACCTAATGGAAACGGACAAGCTTCTCCGTTGTGACCTGGGTGTGCTGCACGCGCCGCACCCCGCCACGCCGCCTCTCTCTCTCTCCTCCTCGCTGGGCCCCCATGCACTCGATCCACGCTAGGCTGGACAAGACGAGTCAAGGGGAAAACGGGGAGGAGGTGTGTGTGTATGTGTGTGTGTGTGTGTGTGTGTGTCTGTTTGTGTGTGTGCGTGTGTGGATGGTGAGGGCTAGGGGTTGAGTCAGGTTGAGTCAAGAGGGGCCAGTGTGGAAGAGACGCTCGTCTGTGCAGCAGGGCAACCGCGTGGGAGACAAAAGAGAGCATGGCCTAATTATACCTACAGACAGACAGTGCACTTGTCGTGTGTGGTCCGGGGGGGACTCGGAGTGAGGTTAAGAGATCACTTGGACTCAAAGTCAAAAGAATGGAGCAGAGACAGAGAGAGAAAGAGAGAGAGAGCTGTCTTCCTGAGCGCTGGTCATTTATCTCTGTACCTGACTAGAGAGGGTGCCGTGCAGCCTAAACGAGGCTCTAACCCCAAAGCCCAACGCACTGGCTAACAACATGGAAATGAAATACTTTAAAATGTGTCCTTTCTCAATTCTTCAGATTTGTACAAATGGTAACACTTTATTTGAAGGGGCCGACATAAGGGTGACATGAGCCTGTTATAAACATGACATGACACGTATCATGAACATTAATGACACTTAATCCATTGACACTAAGTGTAAGTTCGGTTTTTGACACGCAAACTTTGGGATGCAGACATTACAAACACCGAATGTCATTAATGTTCATGATATGTGTCATATTATGTTTATAACTGGCTTGTGTCACCCTTATGTAGAGCCCTGTAAATAAAATGTTACTGTACAAACAGTAGTGTACAGAGTGGGGTGAGCCTGGCACTGATGGAATAAGCCAGTTAAACATGTCAACATAAGAATCAAAGATTTTTTGAGAAGGACTCTTGAATGCAGCTAGAAGATCTTTACTGACAGAGAACTCACTGATGTTGATCTGGGAGGTAAGATTCACCTCCAAACCCATCTATTTCATCAAATAAAAGAGAGAATATAGAGACTCAAAACTGTTCTGTTTGTGCTTCCCCTTCAACCATCTGCTCATATTTGCCTTTTGTTTTGCACTGTTTGCCACCTTCAGTTTATTGTGCACTATCTCTAGTTTATTCAGAGGGCTGGTATTGCTGTCGTAAACAGTATGAAGTTATGGTGAGGGATAGCAGTTGAGCACTAGTTTTGAGTGAAGCTCTTAAGACCCAGGACTTGCTTGAGGAAAATATCATAACTGTGTATGGTGACAGCTGCATTAAAAATCGGGACATTTCACTTGAGAACAACTGTCTATGGGGCTGTGGCTGGTATATGAAGTGCTTTCTCTGGTTTAGTTTTTCTTTTTGTCATTTTTATGAGTTTCTAGTCATTTCTTTTATTTCTCCTCCCGCCCTCCCTACCTCATTCTCTCAAGCACTGCGGGCAAAACTCCTCTTCATGCTTGAGCATTTTCTGTCTTCCAGTGTTCCAGGAATGATGAAGTTTGCCCCTTGTGAAGATATATATATATATATATATATATATATATATATTTGTTAAAACTTTCATGGCCGTATCAAAAACCTTCAGGCTCAGGGCAAAGCTCTTGTGAAGGAACACGGATGAAAGGGGGCTCTTCATATGTAGAGCACACAAGCCATTATCAGTGTTTACCAAGTTCACCAAGACGCTGCAGTGTGTGCACGTGTGTTTGTGGGACTGTTTACAGAACTGCCCTGGAGTCACACACACACACACACACACACACACACAGAGACTATATAGTAATGGTAATGGCGCAGGACAAACGGCTATGCCCCCGCTGTGCGACCGGCTTGTTAATTAAATGCTATCCGACACCTTGGTGAGTCACACGCACACACACACACACACACACACACACACACACACACACACACACACACACACACACACTGGTGTCTCCCAAACACCACTGCAGGCATGCATCCAAACATACACATTAGCTAGACCGACACATGAACACAGGGCACACATTAATCACACAAAAGGCGTTATGAACGCTCCACCACACACGCGCACTGAGAGCACAACTTATATAGGGGAAAAATGTTCCTCGGAATCATCCATAAATATTCAATTTAGAATATAGTAAACAAAACTTTGCTGTATGTGCTGTATGAGTTTCCAAAATGTGGCCAATTTTAACTATTACCCTTTGAATTTAGCCTTATAAAGACTTTGTCTCAAGTCTGTTTCGTATATCTGCCTATTTCCAAATTTAATTAAATTAGACTCGGTACAAAATATATGAATGCATCAAAAACCTGATTAATGTGTGACAGTGTGAAGAGGACAGACTAAAGGGAAAAAAATCATGTCTCATTTTCCCAACATATCGGAGTGTAGCTTTGCCAGTTATGGCTTTTTTAACTGTGCCAAGAAAAGACAGAAATGTATGTCTGCTCTGTTTTTGCAGCTGCGCTTCAGATGCAACATTAGGAAACCAAAAACAAAGAGATAGAGGGAATGAGAGGTTGAGAAGACGAGAGCAGGGGAGGAGAAGAGGAGAGGGAGAACATCCAGCCCTGCGTTAGCAGATGGGACTGCTTTATCTAAACTTTGCTTCAGAGCGGGAAGAAAATAAACATTACTCTTCAAAACACTCAAACGGCATGTGCAAGCACAAGACTAGACAATGGTTTCAAGAATAATTATCTCCCAGAAGACCTTTGCTTTGGCTCGCATTCTTCCACAATCAAGTGTATGGGTGAAAGAATCCTCAAGTCTGCATCTGGAGACCAAACAGATACCAGTGTTTCAGCAACACTGTTCAAGGAGTTGTTTTCTTAAGGTTTTAATATATATATATATATATATACACATGCGTGCTGTGTGTATTTCTGCAGTTCTCTCTGTGTCTACAATGTTAGTTAGTGAATGTGTGAGTGAGTGTGTATCTGTGTGCATGTGTGTATCTGTGTATGTGTGTGTGTGTGTGTGTGTGTGTGAGTGCAATAAGTTTTGGGAAGTGATTCGCTTCATACTGTGAAACTTCTCAGACTTCAGCAGGGGCCTTTACGCATCAATACAGAAAAGTAAAAAATTAAACAGCAAAGCTGTGGAGTCGTTGGCTAAATGACTAATACTCTTCAACACCAAAGCAGCTTCCCTGAGGCTCTCTCCATCTTCTACAGAACATTGCCTGCCACAGTTTCTTTTTAAAGACTCAAATTTACATGTGTCTTAGCGATGTACTTCCACCAGGGCATTCTAAAAACCTCTACATCTGAACATCCACTCTGAGCAAGATGGATGCAGCGAGCCTGAGAGAGTCCGTGGCCAAATCTGATGACTGATGAGCTCATGCCTGCTGAAGATGTGAGATTTATGACCCATGATATGTCTCTCTACATTTTCTGAGCGAATAAAGTCGTGATTCATATTTACTTCTGCCTCTGATTTTTTTCACCCCAACTGAGCACCCACAAAAGCGGCTGACTGAAACCAGAGTGGCAGATGATTACTCTGTCGTGCACCATGATGGATTGGCTTTACCTTACATAAACAAACTCTCCTGTCCCACACATAAACACCCTACCCTGTGCAACTTCAACAGCAAGAGACTGCCCGAGCCACATGTGCTTCATCTGGGTTTCCAGGTGGATAAATAGCCTTAATTTCTCCAAACAAACAGCACACATAGGTTCTCTGATTAAGGAGACTGGGGATTTAGATTTATCTAAGCCACTCCACCTCTCTCATGAAACTCATGGGTTTAATTAGAGGCCTTCCACCAACATTTACTTTGGGATGGATGGCTTGATAACTCAAGCTCAAAGGAAACATACAGTGCACGGAGTCCAACGTCTCTTACTTGCTTTTGCACTCGCCATCATTCTTAGGAAGGGTTTTGAGCATCGGTATTTTGTATCACTGTCTGACTGTCAATCTGTCAGCTCACTTTTTTATTGGTCTGTAGGATGCGACAGTGGAGATGAGATAAGATCAGTTATAAATACGGCTCTGAGCAGATTATATCCAGTGACCTTTATCGCCACGCCACAAGTAGTTTCTCATTCCTTTACGCAAAGCCACAAGCAAATATCAAAGCGTGCTTACTGATCTCTCGTGTGTTCGACAGACGCGTTGTCTGAATTTGTTTTTAGTGTTCGTGAGGTAACCAAAGGCTTTAATCCTGTTTACCCAATTACTGGCCTGTCGGGCATAAACATCTGTCACCAGAGTGGCAGGGATGTGGTGGAGACGCGAAACGCTCCAGTGGTTACACTGAGCACATGAACTCCTGCACTACAGATGACGGATTACTATTCATGCCTCTAGAATTCAGCACAGATTAACGCCAAAACATTTAGGCATCCTATACCCGAATGGTTAGGGAAATTAGTTACACACCCTCTCTTTCACTTTATTCTATTTAATGTTCGGGTCTACCTACACATGCAAAACATCTAACAAATTTACCTCTTCACACTTATATCTTTAGACTTCGCATGTGTGACTGACTTTGGTTACCGAAATATTTGCCGATGTTCATGGAGTCCGCCACCCAACGATAGCTCAAGGTGTGTGGGCTTGGACAGCCACAGAGATGGCTCAGCCTCACTGTATGATTTGCCTAGCTCTCCCTCCCTCTGCATCAACGGACATCGGGTTGCTTCTGTTAACCAATGATTACGCATCGTACCAATATTGGTGGATTTTAAGTTTAGTTAGTTACCGAAACGGTACCCTGGACATTAGTAAGACAACATATGTCGAAAAATGACAACTCGACATGGATGTCAAAGAATTTGTATCAAAAGTGTTCTTACCTCTCATGTTCTGAATTTTAATCACCACCTCGGCTGTGGACTTCAGTCTCTGCGCCAAGTACAGCCGACCCGTGTCGCGCTCAATCTGAACCGGAGCATCAGCTTCTGATATAACTTCGAACCACTTCTTTTCGAATTTCTGATCAGGAACGGTGAAAATCATGTCTCCGATTTTCACATCTTCTGAAACGGTCACAGTGTAAAACAGGTCCTCGGAAACCGCTCTCGGCTTCCTAACTTTTGAAGGTACAGTTCTGTGAACATCAATGTGAAGTACAAGGGGCTCGCTTTCAAGGGAGGCATCTCCTTGGTCACTTGCATATATGCGTGTTGTTATATTGTTCACATTTTTTAAAGAATTAACAAGTATAACCTGTCCGGTTTTAGGAATAACGTGTATATATTTGTTATGTGGCAACACATAATATCGGATTTTGGCGTTCCGGCCAGCATCGACGTCAAGTGCATGAATGCGTGTCAATTCAAAACCGATTCGAGTGAGTTCGGACACCTCTATTGACTCAAATTTACTTCTAAAATATGGTTTGTTGTCGTTCTCATCTAATACTTCAACTTCCAATTTCAGGGGACTATCGAAACAGCCTGGCACCAACGCAGTTAAAAAATATCTCGATTTGTGCTCTCGTCTAAAGTTTTTGTGGTTACCAGGGAAAATCCTTTCCCATGGTGGTACACAAGGCTAAAGTCAGAAACGTCTGTCCCATGTAGAGCCGTGCCTGGGTTTTCGGTCCAGTCGACTCTTGGCATTTTTCTCCAAAAGGCAATAGTATCCCGCGCACCAAAGAACCTGCTGGGGCATTTTCCACAATCTGTCCGTAGTAAATATGATGGCTTGCTTTCACACTGTCAAAAGAAGCAAAAATGCAAACCACAATTGCTGCCCGAGTCCAGAGAATGTTCGCGTTTCCTTGGCGTGTCTTCATGTTTCCATCAAATCACTCTCACTGACTCACTCGTAGCATCTAATGAAGCTTACTTTATACATGAATGTCACACAAAAGTTGCAGTAGATGCAATAGGCAGTCTGACTAAAGGTATTTTTGATTCTGTAATTAAAGTAGTGTCAAAGTAATCAAGACGGTCTATAGCGTTAAGAGACACTGACACACCGGCATCACTCAAGTCAGCCAGTGCTTGCATCCAGCGATCCTCAGCAGCACAAACTCCATGTGGTACTATGATCACCGCCCACGAAAAAACAACCAATCACAAGAACGGAATGGGCTGCTGCGCGCACCAATACCTTCCCAAACTCCCTTTAACCAACTGCACGAGAATAAACGGACGCAGGAGTTTAGCATTCCGGACTTCGAATTTAAACGGTGAAACGCTCAGCGAATAGCGAGTTCTGTTTGTTAAACACATTCGTTCCCAGAATACGCAATGGCTTTTAGCAATTCACAGCCAGATCATGAACAAGTTGTGCGCTGGGGAGAGCAACGATCTATCCTCCCCGAATTCAATTATTGTCACGCTCTCTTGCCTCAGCAAAACCACCTAATTTATAATTTTGTCTACCCATTGTCAGCCTATATATTCTTGTAATGTCAAAAGGTACCTTAAAGCTGCAGCAGAACAGTCACACACTGAGGCATTCAGCATTAATTCACTTGCAAGTATCTGACTTCGGGGGGCACTTTGTGCTGTTTAAAACATCAACATCAAATTTTTAAAACATCTTGGCCGACAACAACTCTAGAATTGCTGGATACTCCTTGAAATCAGCTATTTGTGTATATGACAAACAAGTGACATGTTTACTAATCTCATGTTTTCTATAAATTACATGTCACTAATCTGATTATCTGAAGGGTTTTGTTGTTGTGCATGCTCTCTCTCTCTCTCTCTCTGCTTTTCTCTTCTTTCTCTCTCTCTCTGTGTCTGTCTAGAATGCCTCTAAGTTCAGCCTTTTAAGCAGTATGTCTGGATTCAAATCTGAATCACATTCAGTCAGAGGCCTGAACATGCCTAGATCAGAAGTGCAAGGTAGCATCTTTACAGACCCAGATAACAGTATTTTTCCACTGTAAATTTCTTCTTCATAGTTTAGGTCAGTATAGGCCTATCAGTTTAATGTCTACTAGTAATGTACCATAATAAACAACATATCTGCTGCTCAATGATTTCATGTTGTGTGCTCATACAGAAAGATACAATGACTTCACCCTAGTTATTTTATATTGTTAACCTACGGCCATTTATTAGAAACCCAATCCCCACACAGGAGGCTCTCAGCGCACTCCGCTGTGGCATTTTGTTCCATTTCCCGGTCTGGATCAATACAAATTCAGCTGCCTTCAAGAGGGCAATAAGCTAGCTACATATTGCACTTCACTTATGATTTATTTAACTCCTTTAACACGGCCGTTCGCCCCCCAAAACACTGTTACTTCCCATTCCCTCCATAGCATTTCCCCATTCGTCAGCGACGGGGCTGGTGGTGCGGGGCCCATCACTTTCATAGAAACACATGAAAAGCCTAGATGGCCAGACGTGGGAGAGGAGGTGGTGATGGGGTGAGCAAACACAGCCTGGGGTCTTTGCGTTGGCAGCGGCAGCGGAGGAAGTGGGAGACGAAGAGACCAAACAAGGCTGCACATTGTCACTTTCAATGCCGCATTTTTCAAGGGAAGCCAAGATGATGGACTCTATCTGATGGACTCCATAGAGCTGATGGACTCATTCAATCTAATGCACTGGGTCACACAGTCGTGTGATGTCTGCTTGATGGGATGAGAATACGTATGAATTTAGGGCTCCAGTAGCAAACGCAAACATTTCTACTGAGAGTGAGTGCTTTGAAACAGTCTTTTGCATTAGATGCTGAAATACATCTGTTGAATCCGCCTCTATCATAGCCAGCATGAATTGATTTTTGTTTTGTTTTGTTTTAAATAACAGTTTACCCCAAAATTAAATATCACTCAAGAATCAGTGAAAAAGTTTCCTAGGCTTGCTTTTCCATGAAACACAAAAGGAGCAAGTCGGCATAGTGTCAAAATAGCTGTCCTTTTATGTTAGCTAGGTGAAAGGTGAGTCATTTAATCTTAACACTTAATTTTTTTCACAAACTCCCTGTGTGCTACATCAACAAAGGCTTAATATGAGTAGCTGAAGTGGACCCAAGTTTTAATGGATACATTTTCTTTTTGGGGTGAACTTTCCCTTCAAGCTGGGAACAAATAGCTGAGACCTCGTAACTACTGATGTGAATCACTGTTTCTCTAATGGCATAATCTATCTGATTGTTTTTTTTTCTTTCTCTCTCTTTCGTTTCTTTTAAATAGGAGAGCAGTTGATCAAAATCGATGCCTTTCTGGACCAGCCGAAGTAGGCTACGCAGGCAGTTCCCATCTACACTCAATTTTCCTGCAGGTCTCGTTTCCCTTGGGTACACACACACACACACAAACACACAAACCACCGGCTCGCCTCCTCCGAACCTCTAGCGCTCTTGTTGTGTTTACCTGATGGCCTCCACAATGCTAAGTCGACAGCTTGGAAAAAAGCTGCATAGCTGTAAGTACGTGAGAGCCAGCCTTAATTCTTGAAGGCGCGAAACGGGCTCGTTTCAGCTTCCTCCACTGGCATGCTGATCTCTCGCCGGCGGGGTGTTTTATGTGCCGTTTCTTTTGTGTCTCGGAACAGCACGGCTTTGCTTGTCATCTCACATCACGGCACCTGCCAGAGACAGAGATAACAATAACCCAACAGTGGCGAGGAAAAAAAGAATGAAACAGAGAGACCCAAAAAGAGAAAAAGAAATGTATCATGCGCGTAAGAGCTGAAGTGCTTTCGGCCGAATTCCCACTTGTCGACCCGTCTCACCTTATCCCACCAGCAGAGAACCTACACTCAGTCGCATGCAGCGAAGACAGACTGTCTGCTGATGTATGCCTGTGATTATTCAAAAAATCAAAACCCCCAATCTTTTCCTTTCTAAAATTGAAATGCCAGCTGATGACTGTGCTAAACTAAGGCATTGTACCTCCACACTTAACACACATGTTTCGCTTTAAAGGAGTTAAGAAAAACACCTGCATTTTTTTCCCTTCTGTCCAATCGACTTGGTTAAGCATGAAGTCTAAGATCCCCCCGGCAACAGCCAGAGTATCCCCCCGCCCCACACACACACACACATGCACAGAAACACACACACGCACCCACACACACACCTCCCCGGCCATCTCGCCTTTCCTTTGAAAAGTATAACACAAATTACTGCAATTTACCCCAAGAGGGAGTGTGTCTGTGACAGGGGAATGGATTTCAAGTTGACGGTGTTGAATGTAGTGTCACAGCCACTCACACCAGTCTTTCATCATATTTTGGCATGCCTCTCCACGGAAAAAGTGACAGGAATTGCGAGGCAGCAAAGGCAATCTTGTGAACCTTGGGCTTCTCTGCGTAAGGTCACCACAACTGACAAGTTCTCTCTCTTTCTCTCTCTCTCTCTTTCTATTTCTCTCTCTTATGTGCACGTGCACTCCTTATTTGGTTGCATCTATGACTATAGTTTTACCCTCCTGATTCTCTCATATTTGTATCTCTATTTCTTTCTCTCGCGCTGTGACTTTTGTCCCCCCCCCCCCCCCCCCAACACACACACACCACCACCCCTCTTTCACTCTTCCTCCTTTAATCTGTGAGCTGACAGTCAAATTAATGCCAGGTGGATTTTCCCTCTCCTCCCACTGCCTCTTGTCACATACACAAAGTGTGCACTCACACACTCACAGAGTGTGTGTCTTTCTTTTTGTGTGTGTGTCTGTGCGTGTGAGCCATTATGTGTGTCTAACTGAGAAAGAGAGAATGTGTGTGTGTGTGCATGTGTGTGTAAGGGAGAGATAGAGAGTGAAGATACTGAGGTCTGCGTGTCCATCCCTCTCCGAGAGTGGCAAGACATCTCTCCCTGTTTGTTTCACGCGTCCGATCTCTGGCTGGGTGTTCACATAACATGTGACAAGATGATATGTGTGTGTCTGTGTGAGTGCCTCTCTGTGTGTGTGTATGTATGTGTGTGTGTCCTGTATGTGTGTGTATGTGTGTCTGTGTGAGTGCCTCTTTGTGTGTGTGTGTGTGTGTGTGGCAGCAGGCTGAGTGTCTGTGTTTCTGTGACTGCACACCCCCATCCAACCCCCTCATCCCCTGGACCGCTCCACTCTCTGTCAATCTGTTCCCATCCACACTCTCTTACACCTGAACGCTGTCTGCAGCCATCCTCATGCCTCTCCTCCCATCCTCTCCTCTCGTCCTCCTCTCTCATCTCATCTCGCCTCCTCTTCTCTCTCCCTCTCCTCCCCTCACCTCCTTGCTCTCCTCTCCTCCTTCCCTCCCACGGCCCTCATTTCCAGCACTCCCATCCGCCGAGCTTCACACCTCGCTAAGCCTGTCCACTGGCCTTAAATGATATACTTCTCTGTTTTGCCCCCTTGGCTGATGTACCTATCTATCTTGTGCTTGAATTTACCTCAGGTGTCAACCGCAACCACCCACACCTGCCCCCCGACTCCCCACACACACTTCCCAACATGCCGCACACACACACACACCTTTTTCTCTTTTTTCGCTTTCTCTCCTTTTCCCTCTCTCTCTCTCTCTGTCTCTCTCTTGTTTTCTTGTCAGACTCCTTGCATTCCATTCCAACATCCCTGACACATTCCCCCTAACCTCGAGTCTACTCTACTCGCCACTTCCCATAATTCAACTCTATAAGGTCCCTACCATATCTCTAGGCTGCTCAGCTCAACGTTCATGAGTACAGACACAGGGCCTCTGGCTGAGAGACAGAGGAAGTAACTTTGCTTTAAGAGGAAGACACATTCCATCTGCGAACAAGCCGAATGCTAGTGAGGTTGCAATGGAGAAAAATAGAGGAAGAAAAAGAGGAAGAGGAGGGGAGGGAAGAGAGACAGTAAGGGAGCTTGCCAATGAGAAAGGCTCAAGCTGAGGTGGGGACTAATTGAATAAACAAAAAAAAAACAGGTGAATGAGAGTGAGTAGAAGAGTGATAAAAAAGAGTGGGGGACAAACCAAAGCTTATTGACAGAAAGAGAGAGAGATGGAGAGAGGAAGTCAGTGAGAGAGAGAGAGAGAGAGGAGGTGTTTGTTTGTGTGTCTGTGGTGTGTGTGTGTGTGTGTGAGAGATAGAGAGTGAGAGAGAAAGAGAGGTGTGTGTGTGTGTATGTGTGTTAGCGCGAAAAAGAGAGAGAGAGGCCGGTGACCCAGCCTGCACTCCTCTGTTGCGCCAGTCATCCATCTCCCCTTGTGGGCCATCAGTCTCTGTGTTCGTCACCCTGACTGAGGGCCAGACGCTCGGCCCTGCCTCTCCTCTCCGCCACGGCCTTCCCCTCGCTCGTCTCCCAGATTTACTCACGCAGCCAGCCGAGCGTTGGCAGCCGCTCTATATCCATCACCGGCTCAGCCGCCACCAACCGTGGAGAAGCCAAATCAGTAGCATCGACTGACTGCCTACCTGTCGGTTGTATGTGTATTTCCCTTTTATGTGTGCTTGTTCAGATGACTCGACTCCAGTCTTTTAATGTGTGGAATTTCAAGCACACAAAAAAGAAGAGAACGTTCTAAAATATGATTCTATTGTAATTCTGTTCTAAATCTCTTTTCTATGTATGTTTATTTCTGTGTGTGTGGGTAATTGTGTTTGTCAACAGAGGGCGCTGTTTCAACCCAACTGGTTTGTTGTGGGTGGTGGTGGTGGGTGAAGCCACCTGTGCCTTACCAGACAGACATGGCCAATGTGGCATGGGTTGGGCCACCAGCCACACAAATCAGTTAATCAGTCTGCAGGCAAGTCGTCCATTGCTGAGCTGTCTGCACCTCATATCTCCTGAGTAATCAACCTTGTTCTCCACCACCCCCCACCTTATCTCACACACACACATCCACGGGCTGTCTCTGCTGTTCTGCACACACACATGCACACACACACACACACACATACGCCACTGCCCTCCATCCACCTCCCGTCACCATTCCCCTCCATTATCGCTGTTCTGAGACTCACAGCACTGGCATATCCCCTGCCGACCACAGCCCCTCTGATTGCAATCAATGAGAAGCACTCTCCAAATCCATCCGTGCCATTTCAGAGCCCCCCTTGAAGACAGTTAAAGCCAGGCAATTTGTGACAGAGCATACCATTTGAGACTAAAGGATCATTTGTCGTACCTGTAACAACCACCATCACTAGGATGCCAGTGTCGCGCTTTCATCCGGTTGGGCACAGGAGTAATCAGGTGTGCCTGTGGAAGTATTGGCTACCACCTCGTCATCATGTATGAGTGCCACATTTATAGTGATGAGGAAATTAATGGGAGGCATAATTAGTCAGGAGCAGTTAATCACACTCAGCCCCCGTTGTGAAATATAAATGAACAATGGAATTACTATAGGGCTCACGTTGGCCACAGCTGAAAGGAGTCTCTAGGGGAAATGAAAACACTAGGTGGCCGTGTCAGACATTTTTCATGATCTAATGGGACTGCAGCCTGCTTCATGGGGATAAAGTAGCCTACAGCTGGCCAAGAAATCATCACCAAGTGGTTAGCTATGTCAAAATGCATGCTAAACATTTAAAGTCGCATAAAGCCTTTTTCTGTGAGAGTAAATATGAACTTGAAGAATGTTTTGAAATAGGAGCATCCAGTATTATTAGAAACTGGCCCTGTGTTGTTTGTATGTTACAACAGTTTTGTTTTAAAATATTGTAAAGTTTTCCTGGTTGATATAAAAACACATAGATAATGACAATTAAAAACAAGGTCAACAAAGAAGTTGAGTGACATGCTTTTTAATTATAGCAAAGCTATTTATTTTTTTCACTTGTTGTTTTGTGCACAGAAGCATTTTCATTCTTCAGATCAACTGCAGGTTACTTTTTCATTACGTCTTTATGTCAACAAGCAGCACAGGCCAATGTTGAATGTACTACATCAGCTGACATGCCAGGGTAGATATAGACTTCTTTCCATGCCCTATTTCTTTGTATGTCAGTCCTATGCACAGAGACTCACACATCTTGACAACTGCAACATCCACAAAGATGACAGGAGAAAAACAACCTAGGAAAATGCCTTAAAGGGAAAAAAAGTAAAAGAGATTATCCAGTTTTTATGGCATATCTTTTGTCTGACTTTAGTTTTCTGTTAGACGAAAGAAATGCTCAGAAATCTGCATTCTTGTTTTCTTTTGAATGTAGATTTCCACTTTGGCACAAATGTGTTAATGGCATCTAAGTAACACAGAGGTAGCATACGCAGTGTTATCCTGGTGTTGTTTCCGTGACAGCCACGGAACACGCTTTCAGGGTGATTCACTCTCATGCTTAGCACTTCAGGACTAGAAACCCACCCATTATAAAGTCTTTCTCTCCACACTTCTTATTTCTCACATCAACAGTAGGCCACAGTCTCAGTCACAGAAATCGGTGTGAACTTGTGCAGTACATTTAGTCAGACTTTGTTTTGTGTTGTTGGATTACTTACAAATCTTTTTTTTTTATTCTCAACATATACTCCACTATTGCAGAGGAAAGAATGGAGGTGAATGTAAAGCTGTGAAATAAGATATGGAAATGGCTCTTTGTTCTGTTAGGTCTGAGTTGTGTATCTTGTCTGTACTATAAGTGGCAGGCTAAGGAAGAGAAGGCTGGCAAAATTCACTATGTGCACGGGGGGAGTGTCAGGATGGTCGACCAATGGTCGGTAATTAGCTTCTTACATTGGTAAACGTGAATGAGGCAATAGCTACAAGCTAACTAAGAAATGAACCCTGAACTGGCGAGGAACATGGAGAGCTTATTTGCTAGACTTACCTTGGACAGTAAACTATAATAACAACTACTAAATTCAACTATTATATATGCCTAATATCAATCTAGCCTCACAAAAAGAGACGTTCACTGGAAAAGAGTGACCATCCTGAAACGAACGTCCCTCTGGGACTTTACATCTTCTGCCTATTATGGTTTGAAAGTCTAGTATCCCCTCATTCTCCAGCCCACCAGACCTCCAGTCTGTGGAGTGGGAGGTTTTGCTGAGTGGTGGAGAAGTGGGCAAATATAGCTTCGTTCTTTTTACTATAAGAAGTAGTCAGAGGGTGCACAGAGTAACAGGCACTGATTAATGGTCACAGTCATACAAACATCAAACAAGGACATGTTTAGAAATACAGTCTCTACAGTCACACACACACACAAACATATCGACACACACACAACACACATAGGCCTACACTCCTCTGATCAAAAGAGGACAGGCATGAAGAATTTTTAATAGACACAATACATAATGGGTACACACATACACATACACACACATACACACACATATGGCAAAAAATCCAAACAAAAACACTGCATATCCAGGCACCTTTCACCATGGTGTGCATGGTGCAGCCAAACCTATGTACACGTCAACATGAAGGCCGAGGCTCCAGACTCTATCCTTCAGGAGGTCTGAGGGGGGTTAAGGCAGGCCGCTGGCCACCCCCAGGATTAAGGCTTCGGATTCGGCCTTAGAGTGTCCATGAGCCAGGGATTGGTGTCACACTGTACAAAAAGAAAAGAAGAAAAAAAATTCTATATGTTCCCTCTGGCTGAATGGAAAATTCAAACCAGACCAGAGCATCAAGTCCACACGCTGTGATCAGAGAAAGCTTTGAGGCTGTATGGAAGGAATGGTTAAATGAGGTATGACTGAGAAGAGAGGCGACGGAAGAGATAGAGTGATAGTGTGTGTGTGTGAGAGAGAGGGGAGAAAAAAAGAAGGGGTTGAGGACAGAGAGAGAGAGAAAGCGAGAGAGTGGAAAAGAGATCAAGGCCTCAGATATAATCTGATATAGACACCCTTCTTCTGCACCCCTGACAGTTTATTTGTCTCTGCTTACCAAATGCATGAAATGTGAAGTGACCAAAGCCCTGCCTTCGTCATCCAACTCTGCAAACATCTGGACACGTTCAACGTCGCCGAACACGTGCGAGACAGACCTAATAAATGTGATTGCTGACCTAAAAAATGCTTCGAGGGCATTAAAATAGGAAACACCTGTAAGTCAATCAAGCATATCGGCGAAGTTTATGAAGAGACAAAGAGAAGCAGGGACTGTTGTGTGTCAAAGACAAAAAAAAAAAAAAAAAAAAATCAGCCCCAGAAACCTTCGGGCTGATTCAGAAATTCATTCACTTCTCTCTGGGGTAGCCAGATTTGCTTTGCCTATACCGTCAGCTACAGCAGCACAAACCCTTCAAATAGCAAGACTGTGATAAACCCAAGAGGGAACAGGAGGGAGGAAGAGGTAGAGGATGATAGAGGGAGAGAAAAAGAAAGATGCAGGAAGAGATGAGTAAAGAGAAAGAAGAGAGGTCAAAGTAATGACTTAAAGGTAAGGAGAGAGTAGTAGAAAGATGGGGGGGGCAGAGGAGAAAGGAGGAAAAGACGTGGATAAGAGGTGACTGGTGGATACATGTGGAGAGGGAGATGAAGAGAGACAGACACCGAGGGAGAGGAGAGAGAGAGAATTATGATTCATGAGACACCCCAGATTAAGTGGCATTAGGGTTGACTCGCCAGCATGTTTGTCAGTCACAGCCCCAGATGAAGCAGCTGAGGAGCCAGCAGGAGTGGAGCGAGGGACAGAGAGGAAGAGAGAGGGAAAGAGAGATGGAGGGAGAGACAAAGGGAGATGGAGGAAGGAAAAGAACAGTAAATCACATCTAGCCTGTGGCCAGCTCACAGTATAAATCCATCCGCCCGCAAAATCTGGGGAAAACAAACTAATAATAACAATGCTTTGCCTCTCCCCATCCTCTTCTCTCTTTCCCTCTCTCTCTCCCTCTCTCCCTTACACACTTCTTCACTTTCGCTCTTCTCTGGCATGCCTCCCCCAGACACCTCAGCCACCCCCTCCCCACCCCCCGCTGCTGATGGAAAGGCAAAGGCCTGTGATCGACACCTCTGACAGGTTCAATTAAGGCCAATGAGCGGTAAAGCAAACAGTGAATTGAAAAAAGGTGCATGTGCTTGTGTTTGTGAGTGTGTGAGGGAGGGAGGGAGAGAGAGGGAGAGAGAGAGGAATGAGAGGAAGAGGATGTGTGCCACAGGGGTTAAAACAAACACAGTAATGAATCGGATGACTTTGGGACACAATGCAGACGATTCATCAGACGTAATTATTTCCAGGGCTTGTCATTATTCTGACATGAAGTAAAGACAGTCCTCTCGGGATGGGGAGGGGGGGGCAGAATCAGGCTACAATCAGGCCTGTCAATACTTACCTGAAGCTGCAAAGAGGCAAGAGGAAAGAGAAGGTCGAGGAGAGAGAGAGAGAGAGAGAGAGAGAGAGAGAGAGAGAAAGATTAAGGCTGAGGCTTCAGAGGAACAAACATGTGGTCCTCACTCAGGTTGACGGCTCTCAGATTGCCAGGTGACAGGTCAGACAGGCAGGGCTCTCCCTCCTTCCCTCCCTTCCTCCCTTGCTCTTTCTTTCCTTCCCTCCCTCCCTCCCTCACTCTTTCCTTCCCTCCCTCACCCTCTTCATCCTTTCCTAATAGGAAACATCCTCTGCAGATGTGACACGTGGGGGCAGGACCCAGACCTGGTGTGTGGCGTGTGGCCACTGGTCACTGTTGCCAAGTGATCTGTGACAAGCCCTCAAGCTCATTAGCTCGTCAACCCTGCACCAGGGACCACTGCTGCCGCCATCCTTGTCGCCATGGCGGACGCCCCCGTTGGTGCCTCGCTCTGCTCCGGACCAGCTGGAACCTCTGACTCAGCTGCTTGTTAAAGCCCAGAATGTGCCCGCAGAAATTAACCCCCACATACCAGCTATCCTATCCTCTCAACCCTTTCACTTTGGCCAGTCCCTTCACCAGCACAAAGAACACATTGTTCCTGAGACAGGTAGTGTATTCGTTTAGACACCAAGATATCAAGAGGGAATTCACATGTGTGGAAGACAGATGTGTACAGTCTGGTGCAGATACCTGGGTGGGCCAGGGCTAGTGTGGGCAGAGAGGGTAAAAGCGGAGTGAGAGGCACAAATGTTCATTAAGTTAAGTTCTTTTTTAGCAAGGGAGAAGGAGGAAAATACCCCTTTATGCAGACCAGAGTCGAGCCCTCATACACTGATACAGAAGTTGATTGAAAAGTTTATATTGTGACACTCCCACTGCAGGCCGGAACTATTCACGTTTGCTCCCATTGTAACATGTTATGGGGCTCTATCTCGGTCAGTATTCAATGATTTCTGGTGTGGGTGTGTAGGGCATGCAATGGCACACAAACAGGCGGGTGCCCATGGAGACACAAGTTCGAGTCCGACCTGAAACTATTGCCCAGTCCCACTCCACTCTACATTGTCTTAATAATCAGACCTATGCCATTATATATATATATATATATATAGTCTAGACTGATGTGGTGTACCTGTGTGTCTAGTCTAGACTGATGTGGTGTACTTGTGTGACTAGTCTAGACTAATGTGGTATACCTGTGTATCTAGTCTAGACTGATGTGGCGTACCTGTGTGTCTAGTCTAGACTAATTTGGTATACCTGTGTATCTAGTCTAGACTGATGTGGTATAATAGTGTGACTACTCTAGACTAATGTAGTGTACCTGTGTGTCTAGTCTAGACTGATGTGGTGCACCTGAGTGTCTAGAGATGAGAGTTGTTGAGGACAATGAGTGATGTGCAAAAGTCTGGTTGTGTGAGTGTGTGGGAGCCTATTCACCTCCCTTTCAACCCACCGGCCTGCACCTCACAGGTTCCCTTATCAGTAATCATTACAGTCTCCAGGCTCCCCTATTACTATGAATGGGCAGAATTACACACCTCAAAAGAAAAAGAGGGAAGGATGGGAGAAATTGAGAGAGCACAAAATGATTGAGAAAGAGCAAGAGAAAAAGAAAAAGAGTGAGAAAGAGAAATTGAGGGATGAAAGACAGAAAGAGAGCAATCGAAAGAGAGAATGACGTCTGCGGGCCCTCTGTGGATGCTGGAAAATCAAAATGCAATTGTGCTCTATAAGGAAAAGGTTTGTGTAGGGAGGAGGGTAATACAACTGCTGCCGTAATCCCTTTATGAAAAGCAAATTGAAGTTCATGCTTGAATACGACTCACAAAAATGACCTGAATTCAAGACATCAAATGGCTGATAGAGAAAAAAAAATGTCCACGACAAGCAATTTCACAAGACTTAAGGCATAATTCTGCGATGACCATTCATCAGGCTCGACGTGCGACTCGGCGGCAATATCTTTTAAAAGCTAATAATAAAGCTTGGCGCTCGTAGGCGACTGACAAGACGGGGAAGAAAAAAAAATCCTCTTTTTGGTATTATTTATTTATTAAAAGACAGAGAACAACTCAGATCTTTTCATGTTTAATCACCCATTCCTTTAATAGTCCTGCTTTGTATTCCTTTTAAAATGACAGCCTATCATTTCGCTTCTGCCCGACAAAAGAAGAGCCGACCGTAGCAGTTTTTTAGCCACGAGACGCCATGGCAACGGGTGAGGATGACAGAGGCGACAGGCGGCAGATCTCCATCTGACGGAGGAACTGCGGAGCTCCTTTCAAACCATCAATCTGTCTTTCTCTTCCGTACTTCTCTTGTTTCTTTTACTCCCTTAACCCGCAAACTAACATTAAGGGTCCCTTACAGGAAGACATTAAACCACTAGCAGAACAGACTCCATCTGATGCCTTGGCAGGCCTCGAACCGAGAGATGAGAGGGGCGATCACTTAAGTGAAAGCTGAGAGGGGGAACCCCCCCGAAAGATGATTTTTCCATCCCCTTGGGTTTAATCGGGACAGGCTCCAAGACAAACACAAGCCCTTAGACTCTGAAAAGGGGGAACAGGACGCCATGGGGCGGGATAGTAAGGGTTGTCCAAGATTTTGCCTTTCAGCTAAGCCCATCTGCGTGGATCTGAGTGTGCTGTGAGCCAGACATGAACTCCCATTTCTTTCCCTCCAAAGCCTCATGTCAGGGACTTCTCAGATGGACCATTATGTCTAAATTAGGTAAAGAATTGGATGTGAGGATGAGGACACTAGGCCTGCTGGGGTGTGGTGTGAGTAACTGCCATTTCCCCAAAGGCATTCACTGAAAAAAAAACATTCAACCAGTCTGAAAGGACAGAAAAATTACCCCCCCCCCCCCCCCATCTCAGAGACCCATACACACACACTCACACACACACACACGCACACAAAATAACAAAGAGAGGAGGAAACAGACTGACAGAAGGGACAGCTGTTAACCTTTAACGTCTTGAGAGCCGTTTGGGTTGCAGGACTTAATGACTCACGCATCAGTCATTGAGAAATCCTAGTGGCTCAACGACCCACACATGTGCGCCCCAACGCAAAACTGACAGTGCCTGCATCGCCCCCTCCCCGACGCCACTCAGACTGTCTTGCTATAATACACCCCCCACCCCACCCCACCCCCACTCCCTCCAACCTGTCAAGTCAATGAGCCCATCTCCTCCATCTTTGCCATCCTTATTACAGTGTAGCCATGCTACACACTTAACTTCTCTACCTCTCCATCTGTTTCTCCACCCCCTTCTACACTCTCCTTTCTCATGGCCTTGCTTGTGTATGAGGTATGAGTGGTGCATTCCACTGACATTAGTGCTCCAGTTTCTCTAGATATATCACACACACACACACACACACGTGCCCGCGACTGCCAAAAACCCTTTTCTCTTGTCTCATAGTCCTTCATTCGAATTGATTGTTGGAATGACTGGATTGGCCTAAGTGGATGTGGAAGCCAACGTTTTCAGCTTAATCTCGCCCATAATCTGTACAAAATGTGGCCACTTTACTTAGAGGCCCGGTTCCAATGTGGGACAGATTAAAACCAAAAGTGGTCAGAAGGTCACACAAGAACCCATCCTGTTTTCCTCCTGCACACCTCCCATCTGTCTATATGTGTTTCCTTTGTATATCACTGTATGGGTTTAGGTTCATTTCTCATCCACAGTTGTGTGCCTCTCAGTTTATCTCAAAGGTAGATCAGACCCAGCAATCAAACAATGAGAATATTTACACTCAAAATGCTTAGCATTTTGTTGATATGGAGATATTGCCGTAGTGTTTAGAGATTTTTTTACAGAGATTTTAGGGAGACAATCTTTCTTTCACAAAGATTTTAGGAATACAATCGTACATTTTCACAGCATTTTTGCTATATTCTTTAGGATGGTATGGGCAGTTTTAGTTTGAATGACTCCTGAAAACTTTGAAGTAATTGACAATTATTTGCTGCACTAAACAGCAAAGTGATTTGAAACAGCACATAAAATACATAGTGCTCTTTGGATTTAAAAAAATAAAAAGCTTTGAAACTCACATTTATTGAACAAATGGTACATTCACATCAGTCACTGCAACACTTTTGTTGTAATTAGAATGGCTTATATTTCTTCTTTTACTAAGCTTCTTCTTTTCTCTCTCATCACTTTCTCTCTCTTTCACTGTGTGTGTGTGTGTGTGTGTGTGTGTGTGTGCGAGAAAGAGTGGCCTGCCATTAACCCGCTGCCCTGCGGTGCTCCCGGTGTTGTGCCAGGTCAGTGATATGGTGCTGACACTGGCATCACCCAACCCCCCCTCCTGACATGAAGGAAGAGACAGGTAGGGGACTTGCTCAGGGCCAGTGCATTTGAGCTCCATTAAGCTTGGTGGCAAATCGTATCCTAATACCTGTTGTCACGCCAGACTCACTGGAGTGAAAGTGGATTTTATGCCCAGCCACAGGGTGTGTGCATACCAACCACACACTTACACATACACACACACATGCACACACACAGGGGCATACACATGCATACACACACACATGCATACACACGCACAGAGGGTTGTACAGACCAACCACACACACAAGGTGCAAACCTCGGTCATGGCGCCTAGAACTGCTGAAGGCATCTCTGGCCTCATGGGCTGCTTGCCGGATATCACATGTCACACCTTCACCTTCTCTCTTTCTGTCTCACAACACACACACACACACACACACGTTAATGCAGCCTCGAACACATCACATCCCATTATCTCAGTTCACGCTCAGCAAGACATGCATGCTGACATTTTCCTTATTCTGACAAAAACGCTTGCAGCCCGAAATCCTATACTGACACACATACAAATGAGATGAGGCACACAAACAAACACGCGCGCCGAAAAATCAAATAATTTTATGACTTACTTCTGTCAGTTGAACGTCCTCTGCTGTTAAATCGCGCAAAGCACTAATGCACTGCAGTCACATTTAAAGGCTATCAATTGTGCTCTCAGTGCTGTGATTTGTTTACAAATTAGAGACCAAGCACAGCAGTGCTTATTTTCCATTAGACCAAGTAGAAAGAAATGTGGTAGGGTATGAAATGGGATTCCTATCTCCACTATACATTCTTACCCTATTAAAGGATGTGAAATGGAAAAAAATGTAAATAGGAAACTATAATGCCATTGCTATGCAGCAGTAGTACATGTGTAACAGAAAGGCACTTGCAACTAGACATGTTCAGTATGATCGTGGACACTGTGGGAGATGGCGCAGGTAGCGTGTGAGCCATGCTCATAGTCACTTATTGCGTATTGAACAGCTAGCCAATTTTCTGAGCAATTTAGGCCATGTATTTGCCACAGCAGCGGTGAATGGAAGCATTTAACATGTCAGAAAAAAAAGGGCTAAGGAACGGCGGCTCGAGAGGGCAGAGCAGTAACGACAATGATACTAACACTACATAGCTCTGCTCTAGCTCTGAAAGGCTCCTTGTTTTGGCTATCACCAGTGGTGAAAGAGAGAGAGAGAGAGAGAGAAGGAGAGAGAGAGTGAAACACTTTAGACAAAGAGGTGTTGGAGTGGAAGTTGAGTGACAGAGAAATAGTGGGAAAAAAGAAGCTTTGCAGACACAGAGAAGAGACTGGCGTTAAGGTTTAGCAACTGACAGACAGTGACACAAAATACAATCACACAACATAGATTTTGTAGCGATTGCTTTGGGTGAAGTGAGTGAAAGACAAAGGGAGACAAACCAAACTATTAACCAAAGTAGAATGAATGGTTGTCTGGCCCTAAATAGAGACTATTAATTGGCTGAGTATTTAATCTTCGTTAGAGACATGAAGCAGAGGCAAATCCTGACCAAGAACAGGCTCAGTGACCAGAATCCTGCAGTAGAGGCAAGCAGATAAAGAAACACATAAAAACATTGTGTCTTGGTATGTGACAACCTCACAATATACATGGAAAAAACAAACATGCAGACAGACCTCAAATACACACATCCGACCCCCCCCCCCCCCCCCCCCCCCACACACACACACACTCCATCACCCAGTCATAGACACCCATACACACTCACACTTACACCCACACATACACACACATGCACAGCCTTACCCTTACATGCACACACACACACACACACACACACACACACACACACACACATATATACACACACACACAATGGTTGCAGTTATTGTCAGGTTTGTCTTATTTTGCTTTGTAAAGCATTTATGAATTGCATCATATTGAATTTAAGTGGGAGAGAGAGAAAAAGAAAGAGATATTGAGATATAGAGATATAGACAGATGCAGTGTGACAGAGATGCTAAACAGTCATAGAACAAGTCAAGATGTTGTGTATGAATCACAGTGTGATGTTGTGTATGAACATCCGTAGACTGTGGAGGATTGTATATAGTGCGTATCAAAAGGCAGAGGCTAACATGGTGTCTGGACTGTGATGTGAGTGAATGTTAGCAACCAAATTAATTAGTTAGATTACTTTTTAACTGGAATGTCCTAACATGGTGTCTGGACTGTGATGTGAGTGAATGTTAGCAACCAAATTAGTTAGTTAGATTACTTTTTAACTGGAATGTCCTAACATGGTGTCTGGACTGTGATGTGAGTGAATGTTAGCAACCAAATTAGTTAGTTAGATTACTTTTTAACTGGAATGTCCTAACATGGTGTCTGGACTGTGATGTGAGTGAATGTTAGCAACCAAATTAGTTAGTTAGACGACTTTTTAACTGGAATGTCCTAACTGATTGTGACGTAAAACATTTAACAGACCCAGTGTAGACAGAGAACATTCAATGCCTCATGACAACCTGACTCTTGCTTACAGTTAGGACAGGGTGCAAGATGCCTTTCACTCCTCTTATATACTGACTGATAAAATTCAGAGGTTTATAGAATAACCTGTAAACTTCTTTCTAGTACATGTTTCATTTCACACAGAGCAGTGTGTCCTTGTTTATGGAGGGGCACGGACAACCTGTCTGTCCACAACCAATTTTGTAGCCACTTTATATTTGCAGTGTGCGCTTGGCTCTGCTTGAGCAACAGTATTTTATAAAAGAGTGTGCTAATGAAACATGATGAGAGAGAGAGAGAGAAAGAGAAAGAAAGTGAGAGAGAGATGTTGAACAGAAAGAGGCAGAGAGAGAGAGGAGAAAGAGACAGAGAGAGATGTTGAAGAGAGAGAGAGTGGGAGACAGACAGAGAGAGAGGTTGAAGGGAAGCAAGAGAGTGAAGGAAGGTGTCACCTAAGGAGGATGAGGAGGAGGAGGAAGAGGAGAGCTGGCGTGAGGCCGTTGTGTGTCTGCTGTGAGGCATATAGAGAGATGCCCTACTCAGCCTGTTCTTTCATCTTGGACTCCACCTTTCATCTTCAAGCTGAGAAGCACAGCACAAGCCTGGGCAAGCAACCACCGACAGGACAGGACAGGACAGGATAGCCTGTTCACTGACCGTACACATCATATTCACACACACACACACACACTCCAGCATAGACAGGTGGATTCTCACACATGCACACACACCTGTGTCTACTACTTCACAAACCTGCACACACACACTTGGGACATGAGTTGCTTTTTTGAAGCTATTTACTTGAAATCTTCAGATTACAGTCAATAAATTAAATGCTTTAAAATCAAATAAAAAAAAAAAAGTCCATTACCTGTGGTAGGGACAGGGCTGTAAAATCTCCATCCAATCATCCTTAACACACTGTAACTAACAAATGGACAGGTATGTGTCAATCAAATGCACAATAATATGATGCACAATTAATGTGTGATATAACTGCAAAATTAAAAAAAAAGTTTTTTCAAGGAACATCCCCTCTTTACTGTAATTTACAGAATCAGACGCACACTGTGCATACACATATATATGGTGTATCATCATGCATAAAATTCTCAATACACTTATGCCCTCAACACACACACACACACACGCACACACACACACACACTCACTAAAGCAGACAAAGAAACACGTGTAGCCTACATACACACACAGACACTCACTGAGGCAGACAAAGAAACACATGCACACACACACACACACACACACACACACACACACACACTCTCCCTGCACAGCAGATCTCGTCTCTCCTATTAGGTCTGTAGCGCTGCATGGGGAGAGAGCCTTCATGCAACAGGAGATAAAACTGCAGAGAAAATCAGCTCCTGTCTCTCGGGTTGGCCCCTCTGAGAGAGGCAGATTGAGCCCTCCGGGGGCCAGTGGCACGGTTCCCAGCGCTTTTCTCTCTTCTCCCTCTTTTTCATCCCTCTCTCTCTCTCTATCTCTCTCTCTCTTTCTCCATCTGTCACTTTTTTGGTTCCCTCCATCTGCCCCATCCCCCACCCTCAACTTCTCCCTCCCGGGATGGACATTCCCATCGGAGGTGACACTAAAGTCCGATATTACAAAGTCAAGTCATGCTACTCTCTTTTCATTTCTCTGCTCCCTGACTTTAAACGTCTGGATCGAGCTCTGACTATCATTCTCAATTTAAAAAAAAGATCTATACATAAGTTCCTCACACTCACACTCACACACACCAACACACACACACACACACACACACACAGACACATTCACACACACAGCAGATAGGGGACACCTGGGACTGCGCCTCATCCGTGGATCAGACTGTGTGTGTGACACACAGCCCCTGCATTGCCTCATGCCATTACATCTCTGGCTGTGATGCTGGCTCCATGATAGGTAAAGGCCTGTCACCTGAGCATGTGTGAAGCGGGAGATTTTGACTTTGTAGTTTGTGTGTGTGTGTGTGTGTGTGTGTGTGTGTCTGTGTGTGCATTTATGGAAGGTGAGGTGGGGGATGGGGCTTTAGAAAGGTGGAGGTGGGGGTTGGGGTCACATCAAATCCTGCAATAGAGCGTTGAATACAAATGCCATGTAACATTCTGCAGCGAGTTGTGTGTGTGATTTTGTGTGTGTATGTGTGTGTGTGTGTGTGAGAGAGAGAGAGAGAGCGAGAGAAAGTGATAGAGAGAGAGAAAGAGAGAGTGTGTGTTGTGTATGTGTGTGTGTCTGTGCGCCCATGTATGTATTCATGTTTGTATGCGTGTGTGTGTGTGTGTCTGTGTGTGTGTGTGTGTGTGTGTATATACACCCCCACCTTCACCACCACCACCCCTGAGGATATTCATTAGGACTGCATGGGCAGAGGAAATGGATCTTTTTAGAAGAGGGAGATGAGAAATTACCAGCACTTCCCCTCCCTCCAACAACCAGACATCACAGTGCGAGGGCACATCATTATTTTTCCAGCAAATTAATCCTTTGCAAGATGCAACAACCGCAAACAAAATAAATAAATAAACAAACAAACAAGTAAGCTCAACAATGCAATGAATTGGCCATTTGATTTGGCTTGTTTCCATGGGGAAAATACAAAAGTGTGTACAATGAAAAATCATAAAGTAAAACTGAAAGATGGTGTGTGTGTGTATGTGTGTGTGTGTGTGTGTGTGTGTTGTCGGGGGGGGGGTATCTTGATGTAGATGGGTGCAGTGGTATGGCTGGTGGGTAATAACCATTAGTCCCATTCTAATGGCCCTGAGGCAGTGTGTGCCACTCGACTACAAAGACCGCAAGGAACACACAGCCAATGTGACAGCAAAGCTCTGTCATTATTGATTTTTAACCTCCACATCTGTCATACATTCAAGTTTCTTTCCCAGTATAGCAGTGTGTTTCAACCCTTGTACTCCACAGAATCACATTCAAGGCCTTTTCCACTTGCACCTAATTGATCAAATGACAATGACATTGTTTTTCGATCCGCATTCAGCTATTCATGATTATCATGGGGAGAAATGCAGCACCACGTGTCCTTCCACTGATATAAGACTATGAGTCACCAGCCTCTCTGTTATTTTAAAACCCTAAGCTTCTTCTGCTTTTGCTGATAAAAGAAGCCTTCTTGTATCTTCCTACAAGGCAAAGGATGCCTGGTAGACCAAGCTGCAAAAATTCCTCCACCCATTCCAGAACTCCGGACGTTTCTATTTGGAATTTTGCAACAGACTCAAATTATTAAGCAATGAACTCTTCGCACTGTTATATATACCTTAACTGCTGAATTAGTGTTACCATAACCCCCCCCCCAAGCCCCGCCTTCTCTCCAAAACCCCTTCCCACTGGTTGGACAGGAGACAGAGACTTTAAAGCTGCCCCCTTTTTAGAACATCCAAACCTGAGGGTCGAGGGTAAATCTCTGCTCTCTCTGTCTCACTTCCGGGCCTTGACTCCGTGATTTTCAAGTCGAGGCTGGCAGAGAAACACTCCTGCCGGCCTGCGAGACATCCGAAGGCTCTTCCAAATGAGATTCAGAGAGGAAACAGAGACTAAAGAAGGGGAGGGAAGCGAAGAGAAGAGAAGAGAAGAGGAGAGTAAGGGCAGGAGAGGAGAGAACAGAGAGAGGAGAGGAGAGAGGAGAAAGAGAGAGGAGGGGAGAGGGGAGAGGAGGAGGTGAGTGGGAGGGAAGGCGTGGATCAAGCGAGACGCTCAAATGAAAATCACAGGAATCTCGGCTGTTGCTGCCACTGGCGCCTCATTCTATCACAGCAGGATCTTGATGCCAGATCTTTTGATTCTGTTTTCTCATTTCTTCTTTTTTTTCGCTCTCTCTTTGCACTCCCTTGCTCACGCTCGCCCTAAGGTCCTGTGGGCATGGAACTGCAGTCACAGATTGTGTGTGTGTGTGTGTGTGTGCGTGTGTGTGTGTGTGAGGGTGGAGCAAGGGGTATCAGGATTTCACACATTCACTTTCAAGATTTAAGATGTCAGAGTTCCTTAAATTAAGGAGAGCATGCACAAACTAAATGGCAGCGCTCACATGTGTGTAGGCCTCATATTGACTTTGTGCTTCATGCAATCAGTTTTTAAGGGCAAAACTGAGGCAGTCACACTGTTCAAACTCTACTCTTTCTACTGTAAGAACTAGGAACTGTTGGATGAGTTGATATCATTCATGTATATCACAGTTGTATGAATAGCACTCTGGAAGCTACGTCAATCAGTGAGTCACCATACACACACACACACACACACACAAATACAGACAGACAGACAGACACACACACACACACACACACACACATAGACGTATGTGAGCACACACACACAGACACACACCCACACACACACCCACACACACACACACACACACACACACACACACACACACACACACACACAAACACTCATCTGAGTGAGTGTGTCTTTGGGGACCAACTGGAGGACAGAGGGGCTGACAGAGTAGCACTTCTAAGAAATGGGTCAGGATGGTAAAAGCCTGTGAAATTGCCCTGCTATTGTCAAAGGGGCCCTTATCCTTAACCTTTAAATCAAAACACGAAATAAACACACACACACACACACACACACACACACACACACACACACACACACACACACACACACAGACACATGCCACACAAAGAAACACACATAAAGAAAGAACATAAAAATTCATAAGCTTACACAAACTATAACTTACATTCATTTTACTCTTTCTTTCTCACTCTCTCCCTTTCTCTCTCTCTCTCTCTCTCACACACACACACACACACACACACACACACATACACACACATACATATTCTCTCTCCTACACATTGACTCACACTCTCATTTCCAATTTATTCTGTCATACAAAAGCCTTTAGTCAGAAGCTCTCTCTGGGAATGGGGATAATACTGTAAAAACTATAAGCGGCAGAGTGTAGCAGACTTTCTCTCAACAGGCCAGAGTTTGTCAATACTTACTTAAAGTGTGTGTGCGTGTGTGCGTGTGTATGTGTGTGTGTGTGCATGTGTGTGTGTACATGTGTGTGTGTGCATAAAGGGTTGAGGCAGATTTGATTTGGTAGTAAAAAATCTGAGTGCTGCTTCCATCCCAACTCTCCAACAACATCCTAATCCTATTATTACACTCTAGCATGTGCTCACCAACTCCGCACACCCCACCACCTCACCGTCTCCCACCTCCACCTCCATCTCCACCACACCGCATCCCCGAATTCCAGCTTTTCAAATCATTAACTTCCCACTTACCAGGATTCCCACCTCCCCCTTTAGAGTTCCGGGCCTGGGAAAAGGAGCAGGGAGCGATCCTGCCGGCTTACAGTTGAGAGGGAGGAAGAGGGATAAGGTAGAAGGGGGGAAGAGAGGAGGAATCTCAATACATGCACAGCACTCACTTCTCTCTCTCTTTCTCTCTCTTGCTCCCTCGCTCACCCCCCCCCCCCCACCTCACACACACACACACACACACACCCACCCCCACACACCACCCCCTGTGCAGTGTGCTCTAAGCTGCGTCTCCCCACTCGGAGGATAATCTGTTTGAGAGATGCTAAATCAGCTGCTTTTGCTGCGGCTCAGGCACACAGATCCCGCTCTCTGGGCGTCTGTCTGTCTCAGTGTCTTAAGAGAGGCGACATCTACCCTGCATGCACGCAGACCTGCTCCTGCTCTTAATACACACACAGGCACCCTCACATAGACCTATTCACAAACACTCTCTCAGTCACACACATGCTCACTCGCATACATACACACACACACACACACACACACATATATACTCACACCCACACATGCACAAACACACTCATACACACTCACACCAAAACAAAACACAAACACACACACAGAGACACACACACACAAAGCACAAACGCTCACATACATACACACACACACACACACACACATACTCGCAGAAAGAATGATAGGCTACAGTATGTTGCAGCATACCATGTCAACAATACCTATGTATGTATATATGCAGAAAAACACCTGAGGCAAGTGATTTTCATACATTCTGGATGCACAGGTCATTGCTCTTTAAACACACACACACAGAGAGAGAGAGAGAGAGAGAGAGACAGAGAGCATTTTGTGCACAGATATTTTTCACACCTTACACACACACACAGAATTTCTTCATGTATTCATGGCATGCCAAATTTTTTACACCTGATTTCTTTTGTGGTTCGTAATTAACATTTTCTAATTTTCCAAGTCGCTTATTATTTATCTCAGTGCTGGTTCAAATCGCTGGCTCCAATTTTGACACACCAATCACATTTTTATAGTCACCCACACAGCAGCATTGCTGAACTCCAGCAGAGTCAAATCACCTCCAGACAAAACTTTATGCACATACATCTCTCAAGGTCAGAAATCAATCATGTCCAGGCCTGATGCATGTTGGATGGATACACTGTGTCTGTGTACCTGTCTGTATGTTGATACACATGTGTGTGTGAGTGCTTGTGAGTAGTGCTATGGGCAGGTGTGTGTATTAGTAGTAAATGTGTGTATGTGTGTGTGAATGTATGTTGTCATATAGCATATGACAGAATGTAAACCAGAATGTTTTGTGTGCTTGTATGCAGTGCACACATGGTGAGTGTGCATGCATTCCTGAACTTGTGTGTGTATGTGAATGTGTGTGTGTGTGTGTGGTGTGTGTGTGAATGTGTGTGTGTGTGTGTGTGTGTGGTGTGGTGTGTGTGTGTGTGTGTGTGTGTGTGTGTGTGTGTGTGGTGTGTGTGTGTGTGTGGGTGTGTGTGTGTGAGTGAATGTGTGGGGTGTGTGTGTATGTGTGTGTGTGTTTGGGGGGGGGGGGGGGTTAGCGGGTGTGTGTGTGTGTGTGTGTGTGAATGTGTGTGTGTGTGGGTGTGGGTGTGTGTGTGTGTGAGAGTGTGTGTGAATGTGTGTGTGTGTGTGTGTGAGCGAGAGAGAGAGAGAGAGGTCTAAGGACATGGTGCATTGCTCAGTGCCACTGCTCAGGTATGCACCAGTGCATCGCTGTCAGGGCCCACTGGGAACTGTCTGTGTGTGTGTATATATGTGTGTGTGTGTGTGTGTGTGGTGTGTGTGTGTGTGTGTGTGTGTGTGTGTGTGTGTGTGTGTGTGCATGAGCGAGAGACAGAGGGAGAGAGACAGAAAGTGAGAGAGAGAGGGAGGTGATGTGTCCGACTCAGGACTTTTTAAAAATACCTGCTTGACTGAACCCTCCGTTGCCTGCATCTGTTCCTTCTTTTAGCCCCAACCTGGCAACCGGGCCGTCCCGATGATTAAATGTGCTGGTGCAACCGCAGAGGCTCCTCACAGCGACCCCTCATTCAAAAAGTGCAGCATCATCTGCAGGATGAAGACAGAAGTTTTCAAGAGAGCTCCAACTGAGCGAGAGACACAGAGAGGAGACCTCCTAGAGACAGAGTGCTCTAAAAGACAGATAGGTGTAGTGTGTGTACGTGTTAGAGAGAGAGAGAGAGAGAGAGAGAGAGAGGGGGAGAAAAAGAAAGTCACTCTTCTCTTCACACTGCTGTTCTAGCAGTGTCACCTCATCTTCCGCCTACACAATGCGACACCAGGAACTACTTCCCCCTTCTTTCTCTCTCTCTCACTCTCTCTCTCTCTCTTCCTCTCTGTCTGTCGCTGGATGGACTCAGCCGCAGCGCTTGGCTGACTTTTCCCACAGATGAGCAGTGTTGCCACTCACGCTGGGAGAAACCGGTCCAAAGGGAGATCTTCACTGCACTGACAAATGCCCCCCCTGCCCCCACGCACACACACACACACACACACACACACACACACACAAACTCCCCCCCAACCACCCAACACAACCCCCTGGTCCTCAGCACACCCATCTGCAGTGTGTCCGGTGTTCAGTTCAAAATGGTATGCGGTTACAGAGAGAGAGAGTAATAGAAAGAGAATGAGAGAGAGAGAGAGAGCGCTCCCTCCATCCCTCTGTCTCCTGGGCTCCGGCTCTGACCCCTAGCGTGCATCTGGAGGTCAGGCCGGCGGCGGGGGAACTTCAGGGGACGGTTTTAATGAGAAGGTCCGGGGCCTGAGCCAGAGGAGAGAAGGGCTGATTCCAATTCTCTAATGGCTCGCGCCACAGCACATAGACAGAGGAGGAGAAAGAGAGAGAGACAGAGAGAGAGAGAGAGAGAGACAGAGAGCGAGAAGGAAAAGAAAGTGGAAGTGAGAGAGAGAGAGAGGGAGGGAGAGGGGAAGGAGGAGGAGGTGGAGGCAGGCAAGTTGTTCAGCAAACGCAATAAAAAAAAATAAATTTTTATATGTAAGGGCAAAAAAGATACAGGGGGTGTGGGAGGAGGCGGGGGTGGAGGAGTGGATGGGGTTGGGGTGGAGGTGTGGGAGGAGGTGGGGGTGGAAGAGTGGATGGGGTTGGGGTTGGTGGGGGTATGGGTATGGGAGGAGTTTTCCTAAAGGATCCGAGGTGCATAATGAGGAGGGGAAGGAGAAGCCGCGCGCGAGCTGCGGCATGCGATGAGACTGCCGAATGCGGCTGCAGGCAAGCGCGCGCACACATGGCACAGAGTTGAAAGTGTGACCTTGCCTTGCTCAGATGACAAAGGGAACTGGCAGCAAACTCTCCAACACACACACACACACACACACACACACACACACACACACACACACACACGCGCACACACACACACAAAACTTTCTCCGCCTTTCATTATTCATATGCCCTCCTTGATTTTGGGTGTTCGCCCCACATTTTAAATGCCAATGTATCTCATTTGGATGTTGGCAGCCGAAGAGGTACGACTCTCCCCGCTGCATTTTTTATGTTGTTTGCAGTTTTGTTTAGCTATGCTTTCCCTCTCACTCGCTCTTTTTTTCTTTCTCTCTTCTCATTCATTATTCTTTCTCCATCTCCCTGCCTTGTCTTGTTGTCCAGTTCCTCCATGACGGATACCTTGGCCGCCGGCAACACGTGTGTCTGACCTTTCTTTTGTTAGGGTGTGCAGTGTGTCACTTCCTAGAGGATCGCATCGCAAAGGCCTTCAAGCAACAACGGAAGCTGAAGGAAGAGAAGGGAGCTGCACATCTCAACAATCTGCTGCTTCTTGTGTCACAGATCCCACACAATTACTTGAACAGAAAGCAATAAGATATGATCTTATTGAGATCAATAACATTGTAATCCATCTCTTTAAAAGGTCAAGCTTCTAATGACTCTATGGTGTTGTCATTTTAACCTGCCAATAGTTGCTTCTGTAAAAACAAAGTGGCCTTGTGTTGCTCATTGTAAACTGTTCTAAAGAATCCAAGAAAGTTGCGAGGCATCGACTCGGCAAAGCTGATCAAAGACTATGGATTGTTTTGAAATTTGATGGAGCAACAACAAGATGGCAGATAGGCGGAACACCAAAAGGACTGAGACAGAGACAGAGACAGAGAGAGAGAGGCAGATAGAGAGAGAGAGAGAGGCAGAGAGAGGAGGTGTGTGTGTGTGTGTGTGGGGGGGGGGGGGGTAGTTCAATAATGCATCTACAATTGCGATGTCTCAAAGTTATGCCAGACTTATCCTGAAATGTCCAATTAGTATAAAATATTCAAGCGACCGCGATCACAGACACACTGCAGTGCCAAACTGAGCAGCCATGAAGCCAGGGCAAGTGTAAGTGTGTGTGTGTGTGTGCGTGTGTGTGTGTGTGTGTGATGAGTGTGGAGGTGGCAGTCTCCATCAGGGTTGCTTACACCAAACAAGCGCTCAGACACCCCTCTTGAGGATGATCATGAAAGCAAGAGCCGTTTTGGGGTCTGTGCTGGTGTGTGTGTGTGTGTGTGTGTGTGTGTGTGTGTGTGTGTACTCTGAGGGGTGGGCACTGATGGAGACCTGTGACAGATGCAGTGAGGGACATGACAAGACAACTCACCCTCACTGTCGGTCTCCAAGGACCATGTTCAAAGCTGTGCCAGATGAGCTAGCTCTCACATGACAAGCTCAAAGCCAGATTTTTCATGACACCACATTTTGCCTGACCTAGATTCACTGGAGGAGGTTCTTTGTCATCTGTAAAGATCTGTGTTGACCTATAGAATTGTTTATTAACAGTTGCTTTATCTATAGCTCTACAGACACGTGTAGAATGTTCTCATAGGATAGTATAATATATAATATATATGTAATACAATATAATAATATTTCCTCTCTGTAGCCATGTTTGGAAATAACATTTTGTGTAGCTAGAGCATAATGAGGATCTAAAGCAAAAGCAAATAAATGGGCATTAGTCCATATGGGATCAGAATCTACATGGCTCACGGACCCAGTGGTTAGTCAGTTTGTATCCAGCACCTCGGGACAGAGGAGTGACGTTGCAGGTGGTATCCAGCACTCCTTAGGATGGAGTGACGTCACAAATGGGATAGGATATCGTCTTCAGCGTCTTTAAGGTGGTATGGAGATGGCATCACTTGGCCCACCCATGTGAGAATGGAGACCACCGCACAGCCAAAACAATCGGTAGGCAGGGCTGCCTTCCTCCAAACCCGGCCAGCGAAATGTAGCCCTATGTGGGCACATGGTCCCCCACTCGAGCCATGGGCGAACGATGCATGTTCTATACCCTAAACTATACCAGGACCCATGGTGGCTTAGTACATGTCTTAATCTTCATTCATTTGCAGTTGTACCCCATTATAACTCTTTTCCCACAACAGAACAGAGCAAACCATGATTTGGGGTTCTATTTGGTTTACAACCTTTTTGAGTTCTGGCCAAAGTGACAACTTCCTTTTAAAGTGTGCTCTTAATTTCCATCAAGCCGAAAAGCCCTAGGATTCTCTACGCAAGTGAAGTCATATCCAAAACAAACCAAAAAAATCACATGTTATCCTGTGAAGATTTTTCCATGGCTTCTGAACCTGTTCTATTCCAGAGTGCTTTTGAACTGTTGCTGTATCATCACAAATAGGCCACATATGAATGAGTGCATGCTAGGTCTCCAGGGCCCTTGCCCTGCTTTTGATCGCACTCTTTATTCATAGCTAGTTCACCAGCATACCTTTCTACATGACAACTTTTTCACCCAGTGCATGAGGGATTTCTCCAGTGAAAGGCTTTCTTCCAAGGTCAGGCTTTTCACAAACTCGCTGCCAGCGGATGAATCGAGACAGACCTGTGGGGACTGTTCAAGGGGCAGGGTGAGCAACAGGAGATGAGCCAAAGGAAGGCCTCTCAGAGCAGTTGACAAAATGTTGACCAGTGGGTGAAACATGAGTGTGTTATAAGTGGAGCAAAAACAGGATGTAAGGCTACTGTAAGAGTGAATGTCTTCAACTGATTATTGTGGCTTATTGTTAATCATTACTATTTTTATTATCATTATTATTATCATTATTATTACTAGTAGTAGTAGTAGCAGTAGTAGTAGTAGCAGTAGCAGTAGTAGTAGTAGTAGTAGCACTAGTAGTAGTAGTATTCTTTGACTTCTTCTGCTCACTTTCTTAGGTTATGCTTATGATTATGATTATGGATGTGGTAAATGGTTTTGTCATGGTGACACATAAACACATACACATTTTATTTATTACAATTATTACATAAAACAAATATCTTACACCAAGTCAACATTAAGCATTTGAGTAATAATAATAATGACAACAATCACAACAACAATAAAAATATCAATAAGAACAACAGTAATTTAAGGCACTTATGTAATTCAATTTAGTAATTCAAGGCACTTATGGTGGCCTACAGGGTGAATGATGGCTCTGCTCCCATCTACTGGAATACTCTTCTGAAGCCCTATGTCATCCGACGACCACTACGTTCCTCTAAGGAACGTCTTCTAGCGCGGCCAACACCTTGTGCAGGTCAATCCAGACTCTTCTCATATCTGGTTCCACGCTGGTGGAATGACCTCCCAAGTGCTACCAGCTCAACTGATACCCTCTCCACCTTCAAGAAACTCATGAAGACCCAGCTCTTCCAAGAATATCTCCCGGCGTAAATTTTGAGAATGCACTTAATAATTTAATTTCTCTACACTGCGTTACACTATTGCACTTTCAACTTAAAATAGTGCAGATTCTATGTTAGCAATATGCACTCCTTGTTAGTTCTTTCATTGTGTTGTAGCTTGAATGTTATCCTCTTTTGTAAGTCGCTTTGGATAAAAGCCTCTGCTAAATGCCTAAATGTAAATGTAAATGTTATTTAATATACATGTAAACCATAACTCTGTGACAGAATGAATGAATGAATAAGTGAACTCATGTGTCTTCATACATTTCTTGAAGCTCCCAAAGCTAACAGAAAGACACACAGCACCACAGGTAACTCACTCCACTAAAGGGTAATCACAGAGGAGCAGAGTCTTAACTGTGACCTCCGAGCCTTGACTGGCAAAGCAGAGGTCAACTGGGGACGCAAAGATCACGGAGATCCAGTTGCATGACTGTCCCAGAGGCCGGAGTGAGAGATTTCAATTCAATTTTGGCAGCTATATTAAGTCGATTCCTGTTGTTGTAATTGCATGTTAAGTGCACATTTTTACACAGTCTTATATTGCCTGCTTGAACATCTTGTGCACGGCTAGTCAACCAAAAGAACCACTGGTGTTGCTCCCCTCCTTTGTGCTATTGCCTGGGTAAAAAACTTGTCTGGAGCCATGTTGTAGACACTCTCATCTGTGCAACTACCACACCATAATGCAACTGTGCCTGTAAACACCATCGTCCTTGATTACAGTACCTTTTCTCTGAGCCAAGGCTTACCAGCAGAGAGAGAGAGAGAGAAGTGTGGGAAAGGGAAAACAACAAGAGGAGAGAAAGAGGGGAATGGAGCGAGCGAGGGAGGAAAAGACGAAGAAGTGGAGGAAGGGAGAGAGATCAGCA
>PYXC01000813.1:142500-152500 GCA_015244755.2 Tenualosa ilisha
AAGTGTCATTTGAAAAACAACCATCATTCTAATGGAGGGAAATGGAACACCCTAGCAGGGCTTGGCTGAAAGCGCTGAAAATACAGGCCCTGTAACGTAGCTAAATGTTTCAAAAATGGGCTGAGAGAACAAGCCCTTCTCAAGGGAACGGGAGGGAGAGAGAGAGAAAAGGATAGAAATAGGGGAAGAGATGGGGGTGGGGGGGGGGGTGCTGTATATCCTGAGAGAGGAGAAAGCTAAGGGAGAAGATGATTGGAGATGTAGAAGAAGAAGGAGAGATTAAGGGAAGAAAGCAATAGAGATAGATCACATTTTGGAATGTCCTGAGAGAGAAAGGGAGAGACAGAGCAATGTGAGGACGGAGACTGTGAGAAAATACATGAAATAAGGAAAAAGCTGCCACAGGAGAAACAAAGACAGGGGGATGGATGGATGGAGGGAGAGCACTGTGGAATATCTGGAGAGAGTAGGGTTGGTGGGGATGGGAAGGGGGGAGGGTGGGGGTGGTGGGGGGTAGAGGAACAGAGGGAAGATCCACTTGATGTCAAGCTTTTACCCTGGGGCCTAACTGCTCTCACAAGAGATGATTGAGGGAAAAACGAGAGAGGCGAGGGAGCGAAAGTGTGAGTGTGTGTGTGTGTGTGTGTGTGTGTGTGTGTGTGTGTGTGTGTGTGTGTGTGTGTGTGTGAAAGAGAGAGAGAGACAGAAGGGGAAGAAAATGTGCATTAGAAGAGGAAATAAATAGAAAAACTGAGTGTGAGAGAGAGCTGATAGACAATTGAAAGTAAGAGTGAGTGTGAGAAGAAAAAGTATTGATAGACAGAGTAAAACAAGCTGATGCACAAGCAGACAGTGGCAGACAGTGAGGAAGGAGGAAGGGGTGATGAAATATTGAGCAGATAAACAACTGATGGAGAGAGAGAATGGGGGAGGGAGGGAGGGAGGGAGGGAGGAAGTGGAGACAGAACATCAAACTGATGGACAGAGAAATAGATTAAGGGAAGAAGAGAGGAAATGAATAACGGATCTAAACTCTTGTAATACTGAGGACTCTGTTTGAAGTCACTGGGATCTATACAGTAGGCTGTGCCTCACTGAAGTATAGCAGGCTGTGATAACCAGTTACTGAACATAGCATGAGGCTGGCACTTACACATGCCTAACCTATGTGCACTGATGCCACAAAGAAAGTGAGGCCCTTTAGAAACATCTAAAATAGAACAGCTTCGATTATATTTTAAAGGGGAACAGGAGAACAATTTGTAAGCCTGGTATTACTCTTTTCTCTTCCTTCAACCATAGCCAGCATCGCCAGTCTTCACTACCTAGTCGTCAATGCAGTCCCCAATGACCAACCTATCTATCTATCTATCTATCTATCTATCTATCTATCTATCTATCTATCTATCTATCTATCTATCTATCCTGTCACCCAAATGATTTAAGCATAACATTTTTAGAAGCTTCTCATAATATTTGGAAATAGGGTTCCTATACTTTTCCCATAACAGTGATTGTAATACACCGCATTTTTGTTCATGGATAGAAAAGTTTTTGTGTTTTATATATGTTTGTTTGTTTGTTTGTTTTACTAATCTATTCCACTTAGACAAAAATCTTACTACATATGGCAGATATTCATTTGGCAAGACATTCATTTTGTCCGTAACATCCCTCAGTGACGTGACTTGTCTTCCTGAAAAGTCTACAGAGCTCAGGGCATTTCTGAGGGCATTTGAGATCTTCGTAGAAAATCAGCTGACTGTCCCGGATGCCGCCACAGACCGGAGGAGCGTAAAGGGCAGTCAGGAGAAGAGGAGAGAACAACACTGCAAGCGAGAGAGCATGCAAGCTAGCGAGCGAAATTAATTTAGGATCTGCAAGAATAAAGAGGACTCTGGAGAGATGACTCCCAGCTTTGATGCCATTGTGTACGGCATTCGCACTGGCTATAAATAGTTGAAGTCCCCCACAACCCCCTGCACGGGCCAGGCGTTTGTGCTGGCGCTGCATCACCTTGGGGCAACAGTGGTCCACACTGGGATAACGAGGAAGTGAGATAACGAGGACCGTGGATGAGGTGGGAGGGTGGGAGGGTGGGGGGGGATGAGGGGACACCAATTACTGCTTACTGTGCCTGAGAGGGACACAGGTAGCGCAGGCACATGAGAGAGGCTGAGAGGAGAAGGAGAGGAAAAGAAGGATAGAGACACAAGAATGAAAGAGGATGAGACAGAGAGACAAAAAAAGTCCAAGTGAAAAGTGAAAAGCCACTCATCAGGAAGAGGTTTGTTATTTTTCCTCCCCTGTATGACAGCTTTTGATGCTCTCAGCTTTTTTTTTCCTGAAGTAAGAATATCGATGTTGATAAAGACAGGAAGTTGAAGAGGTAGTCCACACTGCAATGAAGAACAAAAATCTCTAAAAACATTTTTGTGTTCAGGTGAAAAAAAGGAAATGAGAATGGAAGCCACCACACTGCTGACTCTGACTGAAAATACAAAATCTAGGCCAGGGGTCTCCAACAGGTAGCTCAGGAAACACCAGTGACTCGCCACCTGCTTAAGCTCTCCAAAGGGTCAATGGAAATGTAAATACATTTCATAAAATAGTCACAAAAGGTATTAAACCTGTTAAAATTTGTATGAAATAAAATTCTAACTTCTTGTCCAGATTTGACTATACAGTGCATCCGGAAAGTATTCACAGCGCTTCACTCTTTCTATATTTTGTTATGTTACAGCCTTATTCCAAAATGGATTCAATTCATTTTTTTCCTCACAATTCTACACACAACACCCCATAATGACAACGTGAAAAAAGTCTCTTTGAGATTTTTGCAAATTTATTAAAAATAAAAAAACGAAGAAACCACATGTACATAACTATTCACAGCGTTTGCCATGAAGCGCAAAATTGAGCTCAGGTGCATCCTGTTTCCACTGATCATCCTTGAGATGTTTCTACAGCTTAATTGGAGTCCAATTGTGGTAAATTCAGTTGATTGGACATGATTTGGAAAGGCACACACCTGTCTATATAAGGTCCCAAAGTTGACAGTGCATGTCAGAGCACAAACCAAGCATGCAGTCAAAGGAATTGTCTGTAGACCTCCGAGACAGGATTGTCTCGAGGCACAAATCTGGGTACAGAAAAATTTCTGCTGCTTTGAAGGTCCCAATGAGCACAGTGGCCTCCATCATCCGTAAATGGAAGAAGTTCGGAACCACCAGGACTCTTCCTAAAGCTGGCCGGCCATTTAAACTGAGCAATCGGGGGAGAAGGGCCTTAGTCAGGGAGGTGACAAAGAACCCAATGGTCACTCTTGTCAGAGCTCCAGCGTTCCTCTGTGGAGAGAGGAGAACCTTTCAGAAGGACAACCATCTCTGCAGCAATCCACCAAACAGGCCTGGATGGTAGAGTGGCCAGATGGAAGCCACTCCTTAGTAAAAGGCACATGGCAGCCCCTGAAGGAACAAAATTCTCTGGTCTGATGAGACAAAGAATGAACTCTTTGGCGTGAATGCCCGGCGTCATGTTTGGAGGAAACCAGGCACCGCTCATCACTAGGCCAATACCATCCCTACAGTGAAGCATGGTGGTTGGTGGATGTTTTTCATCAGGCAGGAACTGGGAGACTAGTCAGGATAGAGGGAAAGATGAATGCAGCAATGTACAGAGACATCTTAGATGAAAACCTGCTCCAGAGCGCTCTTGACCTCAGACTGGGGCGACGGTTCATCTTTCAGCAGGACAACGACCCTAAGCACACAGCCAAGATATCAAAGGAGTGGCTTCAGGACAACTCTGTGAATGTCCTTGAGTGGCAACAGCCAGAGCCCAGACTTGAATCCGATTGAACATCTCTGAAGAAATCTGAAAATGGCTGTGCACTGACACTTCCCATTCAACTTGATGAAGCTTGAGAGGTGCTGCAAAGAGGAATGGGCAAAACTGCCCAAAGATAGGTGTGCCAAGCTTGTGGCATCATATTCAAAAAGACTTGAGGCTGTAATTGCTGCCAAAGGTGCATCAACAAAGTATTGAGCAAAGGCTGTGAATACTTATGTACATGTGGTTTCTTAGTTGTTTTATTTTTAATAAATTTGCAAAAATCTCAAAAGTTTTTTTCACATTGTCATTATGGGGTGTTGTGTGTAGAATTGTGAGGAAAAAAATGAATTGAATCCATTTTGGAATAAGGCTGTAACATAACAAAATATGGAAAGAGTGAAGCACTGTGAATACTTTCCAGATGCACTGTAACTATGAAAAATGAAGGCGCTACAAATTTAGATGACACTCCAGATAAGTGTTTGCACTGTGTGCTTTAAGTGTGTAAGATGTTAAAAGATGTTGACATTTATCTTCAGGCCTATCAGTAATACAGATTTAAAATAGTAGAGTAGCCCTAGGGACTAAAGTATGTCAAGTAGCTCTCGGAGGAAAAAAGGTTGGAGACCTTTGATCTAGGCAGTAAGGCCAGTTTCTTCTATTGTATTTCCTTACCTGACCTGAAATCAGTAGGGTTTAAAGATCTAACATCTTCTTTCCCCAGAAATTACATATCCTCAGAAAGTAAAAGTAAAATATGTGCAAGCATATCTCTGTAAAAAATGGTAGGGTTAGCCTAACCCTAACCCTTCAGAGAACCTACTAGTCAGTAAGTTCACATGCACTAAGAGAAAATTAAATTATTGCCTTAGTCCGATTAAATTCAAGCTTTTAAAAAGCACGTATATGCCTTATTCTGTCTGAAATCGAGCCGAACCGGACAACTCATAATCCAATTAAGACACCGAGATAACGTGATTAAAAATTTTAATTTCTCTTGCATCCCAGTTAGGCGAGCTATTGACTGGCCTGCGCATACCCCTTCAGAGGTGACAGACACACGGAGGTCAGTAACAACATTGCCAGCTTAGTTTGTGCAGCATGTACAGTGTGTATCTCACGTGCAAAACAATCAAAAGTAAAGTATGTACATACTGTGCTTTAAACCACCTACTTAGTTTCAATGCTAATGCAAGCTGTTTGATGATAAAATGTTAAATGGGAAATGTTCATGTTTTCAGGGTCAAATGTCTGAAGATTTGCTCTCTTGGCTGCTTGATGCTGATTTATTTTTTATTCAATTTGTATTTTTAAGTTGGAGAAATATATTGTCATTAAATCACTCCTTGAGCTAAATGTTTTTCCAATTAATGAACTTGTCCAAGTTTAACATAGGAAAAGTTCCATGCAGACCAACATCCTACTCATTTATTTGAACATGCATGATCATTTCCGGTGTTAGGCATTTTAGCCGCGAAAGTGTCATAGGCTATTATCATAGATCCCATCATATAGATCACACAAACAACACATAATAAATCAGTGTAGTTCATTATCATAAAATTTCACTGCATTGCTTACACCTAGTATCTATGGCCTATGCATGTCACAATAACATTTTCTTGTAGATTTTTGTTTCCTTGTATTTTTTGTGCAATATCGGCATTTGGTTTGCATGTAAATCTGTTGAGGAATCTTTAAAAGTTGTTGTCAAATGGAACGTCCGTTTTAACCAAACCGTTTGTGTCTGCTCTATGCAGGCTGTCCGATTCCCCATTCTTGTGAGCAGCTGCTGTTTGCCTTCTCCTCCAGTAAATCTCTCATCTCAGTGCACACTCCCCCTGATGAGAGCGCACAGGCCTTGTTTGAGACATGTTGGTTAGGGCTGCTGGACTTATGGGCTGCCCCGTTGCGTTTGTTTGGATTACAGATGGTCCTGATTGAAGCAGCCTGTTCAGCTATAGTGTCAGAGATGAGGTGGAGTTATTTATGTTTATGTGAGACAGCTATTTGCCAAACGGGGAGCCAGGGACAGAACCGTAAAGCACTCTGGTCAGATGCAAGGTCCCTCTGAGGAATGCACACAAACAGACCTCTGCTTTATGCACTTACGCACGAATGCACACACATAACACAAATATATACACACACACACACACATAAACACACACACACACACTTTATGAATAAACACGCAAAGATGAGCATAGTTCCTATATACTCATCCTGTTCAACACAAACACAACCTTCTATATGTTTGCGCACAAATGCGCGCACACACAGACATACACAAACATACACATAAACACACTCACTCATATATTTCCAGACAGAGGCACAGGCACACAAAACACAAACACAGAAACCCATGCACACACACAGTCAAACACATATGCTCACACACGCACATCAAACATAGTTATGAAACGCAACAGACACACTTACGAAACGTTGAGGACACGTTCACAAATCACTGACAATTGCCTCGGCCTCGGGCATGGCAGCGATCCATTGTGCCAGAGGTGGTACGGATGTGCAGGACGTGAGTGCACTGCATGCACAGCTAGCGGGAGAGCACATGTCAATACTTGGGCAACCAGGGCTGGGTGTGATAACAGCATGGCCCTCTCCTGATGAGGAGTTATGAAACAAGCCATTGGCCCTTTCTGCCTGTTTACGAGTTGGCAGAGCGAAAGAATATTCCTGAACAGCTGAGAGAGAGGGAGAGAAAAAGAGAGAGAGGAAGAGAGGGAGAGTTATTTCTCTTATCACACTGATGTATTTAATGTGAATAAAGAAGCTACAGTTTGAACTGAGAGACAAATAGACAGACAGGCAGAGAGACAGACAGACAGAGAGACAGACAGACAGATAGATAGATAGATAGATAGATAGATAGATAGATAGATAGATAGATAGATAGATAGATAGATAGATAGATAGATAGATAAATTATGCATATTTTGTCATTTGCAGTCTATAAACCTTGTGTTAAAGATGGACACAGCAACAAAGGCCTCCACTCCATCTAAAAGGTTCAGATGGAGCCCTGATTCCAATACAGATGGCTGGGCAGGAGATGGGTTGCATTGACATTTAGTGCAGTCACATGGCACTGTCATGGCACAGGGCCCCATGCTGCCACATATGCCAAGGCCACCCCTTGGCTCTAGAGTACAACACTCTGGAGGAGATACTCACAACAAGAGGACATACACACACACACACACACACACACTCACAGACATACACACACATACATATTGTCCTTAGTCTACCTGCTTGTGTCCAACCCTCTTTTTCAAAGGGCTTTATAGATGTACCCCACTGTAGCAGCAGTACCACACACATTATTTGTGAGATCAGCAAACAAACAAACCCTTTTTTCAGGGAAGCTACATCAACACATTCAGTGTTTTTAGGGATCCTATCACCAAAGCTGTGAGTGTCCTCCATTAGTGTGTTGCCTATGGGAGTGGCACAGTCGCGTTTGCACGCAAGCTTCCCACAAACATGGAGCACCACTTAACAGCACACAGTGTTCTTTTCTGTGCATCTTTTGAACAAACCTCATTTCACCCTTCTACCTTCGTCACTAAACAAACAACCAATCCAACACTGCACTGCTGAGGGAGTCGGTGACTGAGGCACACACAAAAGACTTTGCAAAAAAAAAGCTCCATTTTATTTTCTTTGGGTTTGAAATACATGGAAAGCTACAGCAAAGTACAGGAGAACCCACTTACCTGAGGACATACATTTTGTAGTGCAGTTTCACACCTGGATTAGAGACAAAAACAATTTTAGTTTCAGCATTTATTCACTCATCCAACAGAAAAGGTCATATTTTCCACTTGCACGTGAACTGTCTGAAAATACTATCTTTTGCATTTGCACAGTCTCAAAGTCAGTTAGTTGATCAATCCACAGCCCTGTTGTTTTAGGTCCCTGAGTGCTGTCAGTAGGAAAAAGAACAAGAAACTAACTGAATGGGGCACAGACTCACTTTCAGTTTCATTTCACTATGCCCCATTCAATGAACATTAGTTATTGGTTCGCTATTTGGTCTAGGTTGCATCAAATTTTCTGGTTCTTTTTCAAACAGACAGCACTCCGTGACCCCAAACAACCGGGCTATTGACTGATTCACTGACAGATTTCTCCTTTTTCCTCCAGTTTTTTTTTTACCAAAACAGATCCCAGTTAACATTTGCTGCAAAATGCACTGCAGCTACCAAAACTCTTTCATCCAAAATGACTAATGTTGCCATAACTATAGCACATAATGTCACTCAGCAACATGACAATGGAAATCAATGTGCAGTGAACACAAAAACAGAAACAACTTGGAACAAAACACAAAAAATATAGCTTTTCTCATAAAGTTTGACAGATCAACTTTCTTGCATATGTTATGTGCAGTATATGTTATGTTACATATACTTTGAGGGAATATTGCAATACCAAACTATCTAAGTGACATCTTACAGTATTCTGTATTGTAGTATATTTGGAACAGAAATGGAATGTGTATACTAGTGTGCCACGTTACTTTGTCCCCTGTTCATGCAGATAATTGCGTTGCACTGCAGAAAGGTCAGAGGTCATTACACAGGTAATTTTATCACTTAGATGTTCTCATATAATGTCCTACTACAACACATAGTACATGTAAATAGCGCAAAAATGTAAATCAAGACTGAATATATTGTACTTTATTTCTTTTAGGTTTTGGCTTCATAGACAACTGTTTTGATAAGAGTATCTAAATGTCTGCAAAACTTTCTGTATTTGTACATGATTTTGTTGGGAGTGAACACTGACTAGAAGAAGTATCCTTGAATTTTGGATGAAGTGGTGATTGAATGCATTTTGTCCTAACGCAATGCAAAAGAGAACACTGTTTGGCTCCTGTTGTCTATGGCTGCTGTAAAAGTGTTAAGGGTTTTGAAAAAGTAGACACTGCATTGAGACAAGTGTGACCATGATTGGCAAAAACTGTAAATCAAGAATATTGTATTCTATGTAGGTACTGCCCTCTAGAGGACAACCACAGCCATTTACGGTTCAATCACATTTCTAGGTCACATTTGTTTATCATTTTTACTTGTGCCACGTGTAGTGAAGTGAGCTGAACAAACAGCGGTGACCACACAGAATAAACACAGTTTATGTTCTGTGCTCTGTGGTGTGTGTGTGACCGTTTAATGTCTGCATTAACTGATTTGTTTCCAAAAAAAGCTTGCTGTGAATTTCCACACGTGTATCACGTCCCTTACTCAACCTATCTGAACACTAGGGAGCACTCAAGCAGAGCAAGACAGGGAGTGATACAAGACAAGGAAAAAAAAAGAAGAAGAAAAAAATGGAAGGTTGACCTCAATCCCCTCTTTCAGCATGCTTTCTCTGTTTATTCAAACAAATGAACCAATGAGGAGAGTCTTTGAAAGGAAACACCCAACCACAATAAGGTTTGTTGCTTGGTGGTGAGTAGGTTCGGGGTGGAATTTATGTGATGATTATACTGCTTTCTTGGAACAGTGACAGAACACATACCAAGGTGCTGGGGCGTTGCCTCGTAGCAGAGGACCATGAGGGTGATCAAGGGTATAAAAACAACTCTAATGGCTGAGAGGGAAAGGGGGAGGGAAGGGAGGGGGGAGCAGTATTTTTCCTTGTTTAACAACTGATGTCATTCAATCATTTCAATGTTGTTCAAATCACAAAACTTTCTCCGTGTTCCTCCAATACATACACAGACTTTGGAACGCCTACAACACACTCACTTCACATTGCCTGAGGACAACAATGTGCTTGTTGAATCACAGGAGCAAATAGTTTGTTTTCCCAACACATTGTTGAAACATGTCTTATGAAAAAGTGTGAAAGTCTTGCCAGAAAACTCTACTCCACTGCTCCTAAATAATGCTGCACACTCACCCTAGCCTCAAAGGAAGTGTCCATACTGGACGAGTCATTGTTTACAACTCACGCGCTCCAAAGAAAAAGGAACCCATAACACCAAACAGTGAGGTGTGTGAGTGTGTCACTGTGTGTGTCTGTGTGTGTACGTGTCTGTGAGAGAGTCTGTCGGTCTGAGTGGGGTGTGTGGTGTGTGGTATCAACACACTGTAAAGAGTCATGGTGGGGGAAACAAGCAGATAAA
>PYXC01000813.1:157500-252500 GCA_015244755.2 Tenualosa ilisha
ATCTCTTTTCCCAAAGAGATGTCAAAAATTTATGCAAATATCATGAAATCTTTCATCACACTTCTATTGTAAAGACCAGTTCTCAGAAGCGATTTTCTACTAAATGAGGAAGTGGTGAGTGTGGCAGGCCTGTATCTGAACATAGCCTAGAACATTCTGAGGCAAGTTTTTCAAAAGACTGGTTGGTGAACAAAGATGCCAAGTAGCCTACACATTGATGACTGTAGGCCTAAAATTATTTCATAATTATAAGAATGCATTCCTTATTCATAACCATATTTCAAGATGTAGTGGCCTGGTATAATGTATCCACCACACATAGCCTATTTAAACCAGATTATAATTTAGGAAAAAATATATTAGGCAAGTAGCTTTATTTACTGTAGCTTTTTTGGGAAAGGCTCAGGCAATGAACTCTTTGCACTCCATTTGGAAGGGGTCCAACTCATCTCAAAGTTTACTGAAAGGAGGTGCCTGCATGTCCCTAGTTCTTTCATAAATGTCCACGCCTCTTCCTCGATCTAGACACGTAGCCTATCGTGTAGGTTACAAACTGCACAGACATCTGGAAGAGTAGGCTATATAGCCTAAATATAAATGGTCAAAGACGGGTAGTTCACAATAATTAGCCACAATGGAAAACTGTTATTTATAACATCGTGAAAAAATAGACAGTGTTGATATTACAGTCCTTTGCCGATGTACGGAATATCCCATACTGACAATGCTGCAATCGTCATACAATAAAGACCCAAATGTATAAACAAGCAGGGTATCAATTTGCAATCAGGCAGATCATTGTATCGTCGCCATTAAACAGGGCTCAGTGAATGTAGTATACCACGTGGGCATGTTTAGATTCCTTATATGGCAATTGAGGTCGTCTCATGTCTTTGATTTGACCACTTGGGGGATTTTAGTCTTTGGAGACACAGATCGGAGACAAAATATGTTTGGACTGATGCAGGAATGGGAACATTGTTCAAAATTCCGTCTCTGACAAATAGGCTACTGAGTTTTTTGCCACGTAGCCGATGAAGTTTTTGTAATATAACGTGTCCACCGTTAGCCTTATCACACCACTGGCCCAGTGTAGTTAATACTAATAGTAATAAGGAGATCCCAAAGAACATAATCAAATGTACATAGTTTGAGATGCTTGCAGCTTACTATAATTTAGGCATAGGCTACATTTGCTGCCCAGGCACTGGTATCAGACATTGTTTGCAGATCATTTTGACATTTGGTGCCACTACGTGAAACAAAGTCGAACACTAACAAAAGCTTATTGAAATAACCCACTTAATGAATATCGCGAAAAACCTCTCACACCTCGTGGCTCTTTGGACTTTTTGAAAGAACATTTTCAGTTACAATTATGTAATGTTTTCTTGGCCCCGCAGCCTCTCGGACGCTACCATTCTTATCCAAACAGGGGCATTGTATTTGTTGTTGTGAAAATAAAAAAAAATCTAAGAGAATACGTGCTGCCATGCACTAAGCCTAATGCATACCCACAGGCTAATTATGTGACTTAAGTTAAATTTTAAACACAGCATCGCCGCGGGCGCAAGATGTTTGACCCTCTAACATATGTATCACCTATGGCTATGGTAGATTCCGGAACCTGCGTCACCTATTGTTTACAAATCAAGCTGAAGGGTTGTTCTTTGCTGAGCAGCGTGGCGAGAGGGTGATACCGGTTGTACTCTCTCATTCATTTTCAAATTTCGCCAAAAACACAGGCACATTGTAAAATGCCGTGTCGAAAGGAAAACTATATCTTACTGGAGCAGTCTGTTACAGTCGATTCGAAAGAGGTGGATGCGTTGGTTACGAAAATCGGTGAAGCTTTGCAGCTACATAACAATAGCGCAAACCAAAAGACGATGTCATGTCTCCACGGTGTCACCAGCAACGGCAGTAGCAACGTCAAACAGACCAACAACAACAGTGGGTCTCAGACACGACGCACCGGGTGCTGCATTCGACTTCGCAGTCGAGGAGTACGTAACAGAGCCAGCCCTTACAACATCCCTGGCAGTGATCAAGAATGGGACAATATAAGAACTTGGAATCGAAAGCGGACTGATGTCACAGGTGTAGAGGATGATCCTCATCAATTACTACAAGAATTAATATTGTCTGGCAATTTGATAAAAGAGGCCGTGAGACGACTCCAGTTTTCTACATCGGAACGTGGTGAACGTGCAAAAAACAATTGACACTCAACAGTGCTAACGTTATTTTCTGACCACCAAATGGCGAATGGTAACCGTTGCAATCGAGTCAGTGGTTGCGATGATGGTGATTAATTTATCTTTTGGAGGTCGAAATTGTCCAAGGACATTAAAAACATACCTAGCTAGCTTGTTAAAACGTGTCAGCTAGCTAATGAATCAGTTGGCTAATGGTGTCCTGTTGAAGCCAGCTCATTTCTATTTCCCCTTCTTGTAAATTCTGGCAGTGGTTCCCAATCGAGAGTTAGATTTTTTTAAGGATGTATTCATGAACCAGATGCTTTGTAGGCTTTTTTCTGAAAACTGCCAGGAAACTCTGTTGCTACAATAGTTATCTTGGCTATTCCAAGCTAGCTACCTCTCCTCCAACGTTTTCGAACACATGTGGTGTCTGCTAGCAGGAAGCAAACTGAACGGTCACTTGAACTGTAAACGGGAATACTTCAACATTATCTTGTTTACACACCGCGCTACTGAGATGCCTGGTGAGGGCCACTGTTGTTATAGTCCTGAGGTCTAATGCTGGCATAGCCTACCACGTTGCTGATACCTCTTCAAATGTGGATTTCGACTGTATGAAAACACCCCAATGAGATCAATAACCAGAAAAGGATGATTATATTGACTTTTGTAATGGGTTCATTTGAACACCGATAGACTACAACATGACGGATGTATTTTTGTTTTTGTATTTTATACGTGAATTACAATAAGTTGAAATGAGCATGGACTACTATGTTTTGAGCAAGGGGGACGTGTCAACACAACGGACACTGTGGTGCTTTTTTCGTATTCCAACTGGAACTCATTTTCATTTTCTTTTCCCTCACATCAAATAGGCAATGTATGCTTCGCAACGAAGTATTTTGTACTCCTGGTTATTCAGGGATTTGGTGTCTTTAATAAACACGGTGTTTTGCAAAGCTTTGTTTTGTATTTCCTCTTGTCATTGCAACGACTCAACGAGTGCTTTAAGTTTAGATTAGATATTGGTAATATTATAGCCAGTTTTGATCACAGATTTTAAAAGAATAATTATGCTTTTATGATGTGGCTTTGGTACCCAGGACTACAGGCTGTTAATGTGGACCATGGCCCATGTCCTGACCTTAGACATGTTTGTTTATTTTTAAACCAAGCCCATGTCGCGATAGGATTGAACAAAACGCATTATTCGTCCCTAAACGCCCTCTTGTGCTAGAACGTTTTGTGCTCAGACATTTTGCTCATTAATAGCCCGTAGCCTGTTGTAAGGTATTTAACTGCTCGAGGCTCTAGTTTTAATCAGGCGCATGGCCTTATTTATTTACTTCGTTCAATAAACATGCTTTTTGAATTTTAATGGTAAAATAATTTGAATGGCTACAAAGAGCCTATCGATAGCCTGTGCAGCTGGCCCTTACAGCAGAGGGCAGCACAGCTTCAAAATCCACCCGGGACGCATGGAAGTAGCCTAATCACGACGTGGGCTGTTGGGTGCACGTAACATTTATGCCGGTTAAGACGTCTCTGCATGCCATTTCCTCACACCCTCTATTTAAAATTAGAAAAGAGTGAACGTTGATTTTATGTAGCCTCTATTTTGACACTCGCGAGGCCTATACATATGGCCGGTAAAAGCTGCCAAAAAAATGAAAAACAGTGAAAACAGTCAAATGAAAAAGCAAAACTCTTTGCCATTTCTTTTTCAAATTATCTCCGCAGTTATCCTGCCAAAATTAAAAAGGAAATATCCACATTTGGCATTTTTCCCTAATAAGCACGAGTGATTAAGTTATCGTCCACCACGTCATCTATGTGTAATTTTATTTTCATTGTCATCCTGGTATATTATTGCTAGATGTTAAAACGTAGATGTTATTGAAAAAAAGAAAGGCCAAACTTCACATTGGATTTGCCTTTTGCTCACAACACACATAGTGTGTCAAAAATAAAATTTTGCATTTTGCATGTTGCATTTTAATTTCCCATTTTGTTTTCATTTTCAAACTCACATGCAATCGTATGGTAATGACCAGTAGGCGGAGCAAGAACTACGTGAAAGCCAGATGTCAGCATTTCGCAGCGTGTCAGCATTCCGAATGGAGACCTAAGGGGACTGAGCAAGCCAAGCGGGTGTTCATGTTCATGTCCGTGCGCTTCCTCTGCAGCGTTTTCTCCACATTGACGGGTAGTTTTGTGGTTACTTTTCTGCTCTCAGATGTTTCCGTGACACTGCAGCCCAGGTTGGGACCGAAAACTCACAGCAGGACGGAGAGTTCAGCAAACTAGAAAATGACCAGGTTGCCCCCCTCTCCATAGAGAGGGCTGTTTATCTTTGGGTTTACTAACGTAGCCTACCGCACAGTTATCGACCGGCTGGCTAAGGTCACATGTCATTTAAGTATATATATTCTTGTATAGAAGTTACTTAGAAAAAGTAATAAGTTACTTTACAGTTACTGCTTTGAATTGTAACTGGAATACATTACTCGTTACTCCTTTTAAAACTGTAACTTCACTAGGCTACTCTTACTTTACCTATTTCTCCCCTACTTATCCAGACATAGGCTGAAGCAAAAATTATATAGCCTTTCATTTAGGGTTGTAGGCCTAGTAGGCACTGGACACATTATCTACCCATCAAGAAATTTCGCATAGGTTACATTATGATCATAATCAGTACGCTATCTATTTATCACTATCAGCGACAACTCTGCATTCCTCGAAATGTTTTCAAGTTGCTGAGGAAAAAAACATTTCCCTGCATCTTTCAACAGTTAACCTATAACTGACGTTAGTACGGTGGGAATTTTTTGGATTGCTTTACAGCAAGCATGTAGATCAGCATGCAAAACGACAGGCTGCATTAACAACATAAAACATTAATTCTAAGTGACACGAGGCTGCCTCCAGTAGCCTAATTTATGTGTTTGGAAGAATAGACTGCGAACTAAATATAGCCTATCAAAATTATTTGCATATGTCAGACAGTTACAGTAGGCGTAACCTACTGTAAATGACTAAGCAGACGGAATCTGCGCACAAAACGACATCGGGTACATCTTGCATTTCACTGTTTTTTTGTTGTTTTTTTGTCACGCAATAAACTAAAAATAACGTAAACATTTCCGTTACCTAAGATACCAGTGCTTTCGCCCATGTCTTCTCTTTCTTCCGGCAACAAGGCACGCAAGATCCATTTATTAACAGTGTAGTCTCATGCATTGCGCATACAGAGTTCAGTTCATTTAATAGGTCAGATATGATTTCACTGCGCAAAATGTTGGTAACGCATTAGAAGTTCGTTGCTGTAGTTGGTAACTGTAATGAAGTTACAATTTCAAGATTACTCGTTACGTTCCTTTGTAACGCGTTATCCCCAATACTGTCTGTAACCAGGGAAGTTGGCCGAAGCACAAAAGCTTTTACGTTGTTCTTGCCCCGTCTACTAATCATACAGGCTATGCACATTGAGGTGATCTTGAAAATTAAAAGGCAAAGTGGGAAATTAAAATTAAATGTGAAAATCTAAATGTAAGTCGCCAGCAGGTGGCGTTTTCTATTTTATTTTTTATTTTGACACACATTATGCGTATTGTAAGGAAAAGCAAAGCTAAAGTGAAGTTTGGGTTTTCTTTTTTCAGTTAGCATTTTACATTTTAAGATCTGGCAATAATATAGCCTACCCACTAAATAACATCTGACACACAATCCAAAGGATAGGCTAGGTCTAACGCTAGGCCTCACCTACTCCACACATGCAGTCAGGAACCTGACTGATGACCACACTGTGATCATCATGACGGTCCAATCAAAGAGTTTTGCTACAGGCTACCCGTGTAGCCTGTGTCACTGTCAAACTCAGATTCAGGTCTTCCTGTTATCCATCCAACAAAGTGCAACAAACCTTTCATCAACAGGCTCTCGGCCCATTTAAAATCAGTCCCATCAACCTCACATTTTGGTTTGGTAGACCTATTGGTGTTGCTTTTGTGAGAAGCAGGTCTTGCAAAAGATATGGGAGATGAATTTGGTACAAACATAAGTGGATTTGTGCATTCAGAATGTTTAAACATTTAAACACAAGAGACCTGATGACTCACTTGAAGCATTTTGGGGATGATATTTCTGAGCTGTCAGGGAAAGCCTTCTGCCAAGTGCTGTGCCTTACAAGATTACCAATTAGTGTCAACCATGGTTTGAGAGGCTTATCCTTGCAGTCTTTGACTGAGAGACTTCTCCCATGCCCAATTGTTTATATATTACAAATTGCAAATATTAAATTCATATGAATAAATTATTTTTTCCTCTATGGTCAGCTGAAGGAAAGAGCTGCCACTTTCATAAGTGTGTGTGTGTGTGTGTGTGTGTGTGTGTGTGTGTGTGTGTGTGTGTGTGGTTGTGAGATTTGTGTATCTGTTCTATTGCAAATAGGTCCCTTATAATTCCTGCTGTAACCCAGTGTTTTGCTACTGTTTCAAAATGCCATCTGACATAGAAAAACAGAAAAATAGGAAATGGAAAAACAAGGTCTTACTTAAGCTTTGAGAGCATCTAGTTTTCATTCAGTCCATGCAGCTTTCATCCAAAGTCCAGAGTACTGTCTTAATTACATTCATTAGCAAATATAGAAAACTTATGATTAAAATATTGACCGAGATCAGGAGACAGTACTCATGAGGAATAAATGAAAAATGAATGCCTGCATTTGCACAGTAACCTTAGTTGGTCTGCAGTGCTGTATTACCAGGTAAATCCCTTTCGGCCTCTAATGGACTTCGTCTGTGGACATGAGCAGGTTAGATGTGAATGTAATTAACCCAGCACTCAATGCTTTGAGACCGAACACACCTGCTTGTGCGTTGTAGGCCCCAATTCCCCCAAAAAGCTAGAAAGGGCCTGTGAAGCAGCAGACTTTATGATGTATATGTATAGAAAAAACAAAAACAATCAACATTCAAACATCAACCTCAAAAAAAGAGTCAGAGTTATGGGCCTTCCTTGTGCCATATTTATGAAGCTCATCTACTGCTAGCTCGAGTGCGTTCGAGGCGGTTACTCCGTGGAGTTCCCAAAAAGGGAGCATTTCCTTGTGGACCTTCACGGTCTAATGAGCAAATGTTTGAAGTGTCAGATGAAAGAACTTTGCGCAGAGCCTATGCAACAGGGGAGGGTTGGTTTTAAGACATGACGTCACTACAACAGGCAATAGACAATGTGAGCAAGATCGGCTAGTGCACCATGCCCACATGAATGAAAGTGATAGTTCTTTCTGAGGTTTTGGATGGTCATATTTCATGTATCATATACAGGCAAGCAGTACTGCATGGTTCAAATGCTGCAGTGGCATCAAACACATGCAGCACTGCGAAGGGTTGTACATAGAGCAGGGCATCAGTGGATGTAAGCTCCATCCAGGATCTAAAACAAGCATACATCAGTTAAACCAAGAGAACATCAAGAGAACACTGAGGACATCAGCCATCCTAGTCTGTTCCAGTTGCTACAATTTGGAAAGCAAAATCACATTCTCGGCCCAAATATGGACTTCAGAATGTTTTGTTATATGTTGTTATTGTTTCCATTAGGCAATGGACAGTGGCTAATTGAATGGTGAACAAGGAAACCCAAAGCCCCTGCCAGTCTGTATAAAACACACACACACACACACACACACACACACACACATACTCACCCCTGTCCACTTACTACTCACCCTCTCTGGGTTGCGTATTATCTCGTATTATCTGCGTATTCCATCTTTTTCCATGATGGAGACCTCCTCCACATTTTTCCTCTCTGTGTGAAAAATCCAAATGAACATAACCGTTATCATTTCATTTGTCACTATGTATTTTTAAAGAATATTTTAAATATTAATCAATCAATCCGTTTAATAGTGCAGGCAGAAGCAACAAATAAAATGCAAATAGAAAAGACAGAAGAAGCAACAAATAAAATGCCAAAAAAAAAAATCAGAAGTAATGGCATTTAATGAGTAACATGAACATCAGATGAACACACCTGACATCTCAGTGTTCACTATGCACTTATGCAGTATGTAGTCTACAGTAAAAATCTGAGCTGTTACCTGTGTCATCTGTCCTTACTGCTGCATAAAGCTGGAGGTAGGAATACTATAGAGAACTTGAAGTACATAACGCTTAGGCTGAATAGCGATACGGCAGTCAACGCTAATTGATGAAAGCAAGGAAACTTAATTTCCATTTCATTTTTCTTTAGCTGCCAGTTGGTGTCATTCTTATACCTACTGACAGCATTCTGCAATTCCAAAGAACAAGGATATAGAATTGATTCCAGATTTCTCCTATAAAGTCTGTGGGCCTGGCTTTTCCAGTGGATCTGTCTTATACAATCTGAAAATCAGTAGGCTTTGTTTGAGTGGCCTCATGTTTGCCTCAAACAATCCTGTGTTGTTGTTATACTCTCAACTTGGGATTTAACTTATTTATCTAAATGTGTTTATCTGTTCTGGCTCAGTGGAGCTTGGTAGCATATGTCTTTCCTTTCCTCATTTTAAGGGCAGTCATTTGGATGATCCCTGATTAGTCTGACAACTGTCTCCTGTCAGGCTGAACATTTCCTCAGGCCTTAAATCTGTTACAGAGTGTTAAAAATGGGGACTGAAGAAATGGCACATTTTCATTTTCTTTGAAGCACATATCTCAGTTGGATTTTCTCAACCACCATTTTATGATGTCTGTCCATGGCAGCAAGGGTGATAATGCGATGAAATATGCGTCCATTGCCAGTTCTTCTTATTGCAAAACTTATTACACTGCTACCAAGGGCTATTTTGCAAGGTTTACAGAACTCCCGAATGTGTTTTGCCATCACGCTTACTGGAATCTCATTTCTCATTAATGGGGCAAACAAGTGCAAAGCAATATAGGCAACGGAAGCAATACACATGACTCTAAAATTGCATCACATTTAAATCAACAGCATGTTAACCTGAAAGGTTTACACTACACGTTAATGACAACTTGCAAAACGTTATCCCTTGCATAGGCTTTATTTTGCCCGCCAGCTGTCCTTATTTCCATGCCCTTTCCTGTGTTCCCTATTCCCACCTCCCATTCACGCTTTTCATCCATGGAGGTGAGCCTCACTACCTGTCCCAGGCCACCCTGACCCATTTGTGAGAGACGTCCACATTTCACAGGTCATCCCTGCTCCCATTTTTCATTTCACAACCTGTTCTCAAGGGAAATGAGCTCCAGGAACACTAACGCCCTAACGCCCTTCAACTACCCGTGCTACTGAAAATCTTGATTATCCAGCCAAAGATATGTCCACCATATGCTGTCTTAAATCTTAAATTCACATTATGCAGTAATGGGAGGGATGTGTCTAAAAGAGTGAAATTCATTTTTAAGTAAAATTAAATGTAAGCCCTGGCATAGGAATCGATTCACATGATTATCTCTTACCAAACCTAACTGTTCTCAGGCATGAGCTGATGAACTAGATATTCTATCTTTCATGCTGTGATGTTATCAGTGCATGTGACTCTCCTTTCAGATTTCCAGTGTAGTTATCCACACACTGCTCTCTTCCTAGCAGAACTCTTGCTAGAGTAAACACAGCTGTTGCCAGGATCTGCAACTCTAATTGAACACACCACACAGTTTATCCGCTGGGATGAAGAATGTTGGCCAAGTAAGATATGCTTCAGCCATGAAGCGGCAAGGCAGTCTTCCAACCTTGCCAATTTGCCAGGCATGTGTGCAGTTTGCAGTTGCCTGGCTGGCAATCAGTCACTTGAAAAACAACAAATAAGACATTGTTGACATGAATAAAATGAAGATGACCATTAGGTTTAGATTATTGAAATGATTACACTGACATGCGATTATTCACGCAGATTTATGACAGTGCCATGCTTCAATAAGAAGAAAAAGAAGAAAAAGAATATGGAGGCATAAATAATATGGAGTGGGCAGATACTGCAGTGGGCCAGTGGTAATGATATTTTATCTGCGGAAGAAAAGCAACACCGTGAGAGAGAGAGAGAGACAGGAGGGTAGGGAGATTGCCAAGAAGATGACATCCTGTCATACGCTGGGTTAATGTTTTTCCTAGCACCCGGATAGCAGCTTGGGGAAAAGCAAGCTGGCTGAGATATGGCTCAAATAAGCTCATCACCACTGTGCATCACACATGCTGGATTGTTGCTGTTCATCAGTGACAGTACTGGAATCAGAATATATGTCTTATTTTCACTGCCACGTGCAGTTTATGCCTTTATGTGTCTTTCCACGACATGACTGTTTTTACTCAATTGTGTTCTGGCCGTTCTCATCATTAGTAATAAAGTGGAACATTATGTTCTTGGGTTGTTTCGGTGCTTGCATTGTCTGTGTTTGTCCCCTGCATCAGTGGCCATCTGTGCCGGTGTACCACGCTGGCACTAATCATGGCCTGAGTCAGCGTGGTCCACGTTAACTGGGATGACCAACGGCATTCTCAGTCAACCTAGAATTGTACTTGAAGACAGGCAATTTCCTTGTCTAGTTTGGGCAGCTAGTGGATCTTTATGTGAAGCATGCTGTCTCTCCCTTGATGCGCATCATTGGAAATTAAACTCTGTTCTTGATTTTTTTTAACTGACTTGGTCTCCTGTTCTACTTATATAACCTAAAAATGACTATTATCAGCCAGATGCCAGTCAACTGTCAGCTTAATTCCTATAATTTTGTTATTTTGTTGACTAATTAGAGGAGAAAAAATTAGCTTGTTTGGCCTATCCAATCTTTTCATTCATAAAATCCACTAAATATGAGCTTTAATGCACAATGTGCTCATCAGAAATAAAACAAGGTTATTCCAATGCCACTGTACTACATGGCACTTTGAGAACATAAATAGGCACTCAGAAGTGAGGGGGAAAGTAGGTGGAGGTGGAAGAGGATTCACAGCTCCTGAAACGAGCTCAAAGCTGCTGTTGCTTTTAACATCAACATTCTGCATATTGAAATCCAGGACACTCTCTGAAAATAAAACAGCGAGACTGTCTGCCAATAATTTTTTTTTATGGCTGTGAAGAAGCAGATTAGATCTACAGGCCATTCCAATAGTCTCCCATTTTAATTTAACTTGCTCAGTTTTTTCCCTGCTGTATGACTACATAGCCAGCTTTCATCTGTATTAGACAGATATTGCCACTATGGGTGTTCCTCTGGTTTCCTCCTCCCGTTGCAATCACAGGGAGTCCTGAACCTTCAGATCATGACCCAGGAGACAGATAACAATGTGCCAGGTAGCTATTTAAGCAGATCTAAGCAGACAAAACTGATCAGGAGAGGTGGTGGATGCAGATGTCCTAGAAGTCTTTGGAAATGTGATCTTAGAGGTTTGAAAGTAGGTTATGTTGATCCAGTGCTTCTGAGCGCTGAAGGCGCTGCATATTCCCACTTGTGGTGCATCTTGTCATAAAAACTATAAACTGGTAGCCTGGCCATGCCTTCCCAGCACTTCTGCTTGATTCTCATCTCCCTACAGTGCTAGTCTGGATTTGATGCCATTGAGCTTGTTGTCTCAGGAGGCATTTTAACATGTCCAATCACCAAACAGAGGGAGGTGTTGTGAATGCAGGGCTAGAAAGCTATCAGTCAGGGGCTGATCCAATCTTTTTAAACTCAAACACCTCAAGCAAGCAATCAAATCTCACTACTAAATGTCTTGACCCTCTGTATGTAATTAAAGTGTAAAACGGGCTGGTTTTATTACCAGGCTAATAAACTAGATGTAGGAAAGCAGTAGGTGTCTCTCCTTTCAGAAGTAATCCTACTATACTCTGATGCTAGTGTCTGAACGATTATGTGTTATACTGTAAATATATATGAGGTCAAGATCTCATTAAAAGTACTCTAATCCAACAACAAACAATATCCAAAGGAAGTGGCTTTTTTCAGTTGTCTGGCTTTGTGCTATAACTTAAAATACACACACATGAAAGGCAGTTATCATTTCGTGTGGATATTTATGAATATAGGTCTGTTAAAGCTATAATATTCTGACACCACGGCTGCACAGACCAGCCAGTGGTAACCAGTTGCAGGGATTCATAAGGATGCTAATTTCACTAAATCACCCCTTCAGCTACACAGAGAAAATCTCTGAGCTATTTCTGACAGATTCAGCACAGTCCTTGAGCAAGGGGTTGATGAAGACAGCTCAGTTTTTTTTTTTCAACCCGTGTCTGCTGTTTAGCATGAAATGTTTATGCTGTCCCAGTTCTCTGCAGTAGCAGTATCCTAGACAGAGACAGCAGAAGCAAGTGTTTTGGCTCGTCAAAAATTTCTGTGGCTCTAACTACACGCACGGCCCATGAACAGATATGAAGGGGTGGTGGTGGTGCATATTTGAAATTACATTGAATGTTTAGTTGCCACTCCTGAAATTTCATGAACCTCATCATGTCACTCTTGTTGTATATAAATCATTTTCATTTTATACACAAAATCTTTAATACACCCATAGTCTGAGTTGATCCCACTTTCTCTCTTTCTCTTGACATTAAACAGCACAGCAAGCAGTTGGAGAGGAGGTCCCTGGTGGAGCTAAGAAGTGAAAATGTATCCTGGAAACACCTGAATTGCTTCTACCTGTCCTAGCCCCCACAAGGGAGGTTATGTGTGATACATCCTCTGCTCATGGCCAGAGATAATGATCCTTTCCAGCACTGCTGGAGTGCCAGTTACCCCCACTGTTTGAGTCCCAACACACACACACACAGACACATACAGTATAGGCACCTCACTTTATGGCTGCATGATGCGCTGAGACAAACTAGTGCATGTTGCTGTTGCCTTGACAAGATGTTAGCTAAATTAGCTCCCGCGGTCTCTCCAGTAGCTCCTCAGCTTCATGAGGTGACGCCTGACACATAGGTTACCTTGACCTCTCAGGAGCCTGGTACGGCATTTCAAAAGAACATACACTCCCACAGGATGCAGAATGGGGACAAAGAGGCAGGTTTATTATGCAACTGGCTTCTGCAAGACATATTTTTACACATTTAACCACGCAGGACCACAAAGATTTAGAGCATATGAAAAGAACATACAAGAATTATATTACTTGTAAATTGGAAAGCCAGCTATTACAAGTTTACATTATCACATATGACAAAATATGTACAGCATACTGTCTCTTTGACATTTTTTGGTACATCAGTGTTTTGTTTTGTTTTTTGCTTTCAGTCATTAGACCAAACTGAAGTCCAACAAATTCCATTAAAGGTTATGTCAGCAATTCTGGGTGACATCACATTTCACATTTATTGACATTTGAACCAAACACTAACAAATCAACAGCAAGTGAATCCACGCCCCAAATCCCCACCCCTTTTGTGATTGGCTGGAGCAGTTATGTTCAAGGGACAAGTTTGCTCCCCTTTTTCCAGCCTGTGGAGACGGGGCTGTGTGATGAGTGATGATGAATTAGTTTTTTACTGTGTTTTGAACATGTGTTTTTTACATGTGAAATGACAAGTGTGCAATATTTATTGGATATCACTTAGAAATCTCTGAGTGTACCTTTAATTATTTACATGAAATGAAAGGTATTTTTGTGTATGTCTGTAAATGTCAGATGATGAAAATATCCTGCAATCCTGTGCTGTTAGGAGATGTAATCTGGAAGTGAAATACTACATTGGGGTCAACCCAGTGAGCCTACTGCACGTGTCTTACTTCATGCCCCATGCCATGACCACGTACAAATTTTAGCAAGTTTAGCAATTTTATACAAGTAAATCCACAAAGAATGGGACCGCACTTGAAATATTTCTTTTCTGTTTATTTCTTTTGTGACACAGGATTACGTTTTCACTATTGCTGGTCTTTCTCAGATTTCTGGATTCACTTGCCAGACTTTATTATACACCATGATCTAGGGTATAGACAGCTCTTTCTTAGTAACTGCCCATACAAACTCTGATCATACCATTGTTTTCTAATGCACCAGTAGATACATATCAAGATCCTGTCCACCTCTTCATTCCAACAGAAATGTGAGTATCTGAGTGTACGTTTATGTGTGGTGTTTGTTAATGAACAACACGTTTCTTATTCTTTGTCACTAAATTGTTAGTGTAAAAAAATCTAGCTTCTATCTTGCACAAGCAAATGTCTTGTATGACAATCTACTATTAATATGTAAGCAGATGTCTTTGTGCATGTATGTTTTTGACTGTTCTGTCCGTCTTGATCCAGTTCAAACACTGCTTCTTTCATATGATTAATTTCTAAGATGTGATTATGCATATCATACACTTTATACATTTCTGTCTTATACCCATATAGGAAAACAGCTTCCCAAGTGCCCCTTGTTTAAAAAAAGTGTAAAACAGAGACAATGAAATGTGTGATCTGTGTATACCCAGGTGCCCCTTGTTTAAATTAAAAGTGTAAAACAGAAACAATGAAATGTGTGATTTGTGTATGCCCAAGCGATCCCTTGTTTTAAAAAAGTGTAAAACAGAGACAATGAAATGTGTGATCTGTGTATGTGTGTGTGTATGTGTGTGTTAATTGTACAGCATCTCTACGTTCATGGTGTGTATTTCGCTGCCCTCTACCACCAGGGGTCATCGGCAGCACTGCTGCGCGTGCTCGCCCTCTCTCTCCCATGGAGACGGAGCATCTCTAACACACTGCGGGCATAGGCATCGCGAAGGTTGACGCCGAGTGCCGTGCCCTCTGAGGTCGACCCACGGGCCAGCCGTCGGAGTGCCTCACTGTGCCTCAGCGCTGCCTCTTTCACCTTGAGCGTGAAGTAGCAGGCTGAGAAGCGGTCGTTGATAATGGCGATGGGCAGTGCCAGGATGAGGATGCCAGAGAGGATGCACAGGAAGGCCACCACCTTGCCAATGGCCGTGTCAGGCCGGATGTCGCCGTAGCCCACCGTGGTCATGGAGGTTGTAGCCCACCACCAGGCGCTGGGCACGTTGGTGAAGGTGGTGTCGGGCAGATCATGCTCGATGGCATACTCCACTGTAGCAAAGATGGAGATGCCCACTGAAAGAAAAAGCATCAGCAGGCCCACTTCCTGGTAGCACTCTGTGATTGTCATGCCCAACGATTTCAGACCTGTGTGGAAGAAAGCACATATGCATGTCTTTATCAAACACAACACAAACGTGAGAAAAGTGTATACAGTGGCATGTTTAACTTCCTAATTACTGGAAAATTGATTTGCTTACAGAAGCAACAACCAATAGGCCTGTGGACCAATAAAGCGTTCAAGTGAAGATATCAAACGGATAACAAAACACTGGCAATGTGCAAAGACAGATTTCAATACTTATCCTCCCCAACGGTGATCCAAAACTCCTGTACAGACTATAAATATCTGGTATCTTAACTGAATCTATCTAGAGGTGTAATATCATACTCAAGGACAAAACAGTTTAAGCTGTACAAGTCAAAAGGGAAAAAAAACTAGGGCAGTATATGCACAACCTAGTTTGAATGTTTTTTTTTGTTTTTTTCCTTTCATGTAGCCAAGACAAAATGTGTCCTGTTATAGCGTGTCTGTGAAAGCTCTTTGCCCAGCCAGTATCTTTGATCCCCTTCAATGCATAATACATTTTCTCAGGGGGTTGAGCAATAGAACCCCACAGAACCGTGACAGATTGAGTCTCACTGCCATGATGGAGGACAGGATTGGGGCTGGAGAGTGTGGGGAGCACCCCCAGGAGGAAATCTTTCTCTCACTGTTACTCAGCTCACCTCAGCAAGTGCAGCTGTCCATGAGAGATGCTATCTGGATGTGTACGTGCAGACTACCTTACAGGGGCCCCCAGGGCAGCCCATTTTAGCGGCTGTCTGTCATTGCTTTTTAGAAAAAAAGTGAAGTTTTTGACCAGGTGGTACGAACAAAGTGTTCAAAACACCCAGCATACTGGATATCTACACACAGAATTGTTTGGGGTCTGGGAGAGGATCCAAGTCCAAATTCTGTAGCACACGTATAGCAAAACTGAGCTCATCCAGTTTCACCTTAACTCCACTGGACTAAATTGTAATAAATTCTTTTTTCCTCTCCTAAATGAGAGTGCGTTAACAAGTCCTACTATTTGTTGCGTGAAAGAGAGTGGACTGATTCAAAGTATCTGTTTCTCTACCACTCGCTGCATCATGACTTCAGGAGTGTTATGCCAGATTTCAGAGTGCCACTTGAAAAGACATACTTAGAACTTTTTGAACATTGAAATGCACTGTGGCAGAACATTTATAGATTTGCCTCCCAGCACAGCACGACTTCCAATCCAGTTTTTAAGAGGAGGTGTGAGAAACAGATCTAAGTATGCCAAAGACTCACTTTTAACAGCTCCTGTGAGGTGCGAATCGCACGACTGCCATTTGACAAAAACCTATTTGTTCATGATCTCAGAAGTGAAAATGTGCATGATAGCACCCAGCAGGGAGGGAACACGCTGCTCGAAAGCACATTTTATTTTGTCAATATGTCACTTTACCAAGACTCACTTCAATGTCTGTGCAGACAGGCTCACTTCTGAAACATTATGATCTGACTTTCATGAACAAGAGAAATTGTGAGAGTATTCACATGATACAGTGATGAAGGGTTTGTGTTGATCTGCTTACATACCTGCATATTAACATGGGTGTCATTGAGAACACACTGGGGACACACAGTCTTAAGAGGCCCACTGAAGCTGCCAAATTTTCTACTTTATTGTATTTCAGATATTTTCGTACACTTGACATGACTGATCATTTTGAATCTGTTGCTACATCTCATCATTTAATAAAAATTACTGTTTTGACAGGAGAAAGCCTTGATGAAATATGAGGGTTGGTGGCCAATTCAGAACATCACTGAACTTTAATGGATGTACCTATGTGCTGTCTGGATGTCTATCTGCAATATGTTTCTTTGGGTGATTAAAGTCAATTACACACACAGACTACCAATGCAATTTGACTTTGTTATCACTAGGTAAATTAAGCTCAAGCAGAGTGTTCTGATCAATGAAACCATAATTCTGCAAGTAAAAGAATTAAATATTGCTCCACCATGGTCTTAAAAAATGACTTGTCAGAAGTTGTGGATTATTTCATCTAGACAAGCTACTTCCAACATCTAAGTTATGAAGGGAAACAATCACAAGCCCATTCTTGTTCCTTGCTTGCTTATTTATGTACTGTATGTGTGTGTGTTTCTGACTCCTCCAATGAAGAACTGAATTGATGTGTGCCACCCTAGACTGCTCTGGCCCTGTTGCGTCTCTGACATCATTTTCTTTCATTATTCATGGCTCAGGATGCATCTAAAAGTAATCTTGCATTGATGCATTTCCTTGCACTCCAAAAAAAAAAGATCAAAGCAAGTCATTTTTTCTTTTGCATCTGTGGGTCTGGCTCCTTGGATTCTCCAAGGGAAATTGTCAAAATGTGAATGAATAAATGAATGCTTTCTCTTCCTCCCCTGAAAAGCAGCTCACACAGAATCCTGTGTTTGTTATGATCTCTACTAAGTCATCACTGAGTTTCACCACACGCACACAAAAAAATACATGCATTATTTTCTCCCATTACAAACCCATTCTGCTCTCTGCCGAAACCAACATGACACATTTTTCAAATATTAACATATGAACACATCACTCAATTATATAATTACTGTGTTTACACATATCACACCACACAGTTACCATCATGGCATAACATGCACTATAGTCAGACTGTGTGGCAAACCATTAACATCCTGGCTGTTTACTCTTCTCCTACTTTAATAAATGTAAAATGCAAATGCTGACCTCTGTGTGGAAGTGGCTTGTTGCTTCTGAACAAATTTCTATCAGTGTAAGTAAAGCAATTGGTTCACTAAGCCATCACAACTTTAAGGTGTCTATGAACTAAAAAGTCAGAGAGCATATGACTTTGGTGATTCGTTCAGAATGTGTCATCACCCAGTTTCATGAACACAAATTCAAACGCACAAATTCAAGAAAGCAAGCTTTTGCACACCTCCTGGGAACAGGTGTGTTGAAGATGACCAAAGGTCTATAGCTTTAATCTCAGAAGGACACCTGCACACTGTCAAATTTCACATTTATTTCAGGTTTTAATTTTAATTATTTAATAATTTGACAAAGGTCTGAGATGTATTTCATAAACGAATTGCATACACAATGAAGAGCGTGCATGAGTTTCTTTGAGCTCCAAACACACAAACATAGGCAGACATGTCACCTGTGGAATGGCGGCCCAGCTTGAGCATCCTCAGTGACCTCATCAGCCTGAGCACCTGCACCACACGGCCCACGTTCTCCAGCTCTGTGGAGCCGCCGTGCAGGTTCTCCACAGCCAGCGTGACGTAGAAAGGTAGGATGGCCAGCAGATCGATGATGTTCACCACACTCCTGCTGAACTTACACTTGTCCCTCACGCACGTGAAGCGGACCAGGAGCTCACCCGTGAACCAGATGATGCACACATACTCCAGGGCATCCAGGAATGGCTGGCCCAGCACGGGGAAGTCCAGCGATATCAGTGCCATGTTCACGATGGAGACAACCACAAAGAAGATGGAGAGGGTCCCAAATGTCTTTGCAGCTGGGGATGAGTCTGGCTTCTCCATGAGGTCCCATAATCTCTGTCTCAAGTCCTGGCACATCACTCCAGTGAAGTCCTCCTCCTCACTGTCAACCACATCCACGTCCCTCCTGATATCCAAGGATTCCTTCATCTCCTTCCGACGGTAGTACTTATCCCGGCAACAAGAGTCGATGCGCAGCTCATCAATCCCCCAGTACTCAATCTCCTGCAGGAAAGAGACCACACACAGCTCCTCTCGCACGTGCAGGTGACCAGTCTTGTAGAAGTTCATGATGTACTGGAACGTCTGTGAGTTGCGGTCAAAGAAGAACTCGTTCTCAAGGAGGTCCGCATCGTCACAAAGATCCAAGGCATTGTCGCGTGTTGACAGTGCCAGCTTGCCCAGCCTAGTCTCGGGGTAAGACGCCAATAGCTCATGGGACAGGATGTAGCGGCTTCCACCGACATTGATGATGAAGAAGTCTAAAGTGTCCTCGGTTGTTGGAGGTGCTTCACTGTAGAAAACACTGGAGTCTAGGGACAGTAAAGAGGCACTGTCCCCGTAGAACCGCGCAGGACTGGAGGTACCACTGGTCATGCTGTAATGAGCAGTGAAGGACCTGAATGGGTCTAAAAGATAATATTTATGCATTGAATTATTAGACATGTCCTTGATATTGCTGATATCATGAATTTATTTTGCTTCTGAAAACAAGCTGAATGCACAGAGTATGCAATTTTTCATCTCATTTGTCAGTGATGGCACAGAGATGTCAAACTTTCAAAAGCAAATGTAATATTTTGGAGGCCATCTGAAGTTTGATATTATCCCAGTTCTTGGACTACATTCACTCTTGTCAATAGAGCATAGATATCAGACAAGGGCAGAAAAGCCCATGGCTGTGTCCTACTTCCTCAAAACTCATCATCAAGATTTTAATATTTTATCTGGCATGCCTAATTAATTGCACTAATGATACTATTCTTGTAATGATTAATTCACTTTGGTAAAATCCACTGTGTTAGGATGTCAAGAGTACAGAGTATGCACCAATGTACCAATGTGGGTACATTACTCACAACCATTACACAGAGGACCAGAGTTGTTTATGATGTTTATGATGGCTTAAATGATGTAAGAATTGCTACTAGTGAAACCAAAACCAAACCAAAGGGATATTGCATGAAAAATTCCCAAAAAGTTCTTCAATATCTTGGAAAACTTTTCTAAAAAGATCAGTTTGAAATATAATTCTGTTTTGCAGTAGCCAGGCAAGTAATTTTCCTCTCTATAGCATAAACCAGGACCTTGTCAAATTGCTATAAAATCAATGGATTGACTGTCAGTTTACTTTAGTGTTCAGCTGTTCTTATCTGCAGATATAGCCTCCAAAATATATTTGACAAATTTACGCTACAGCTTAAAGTCGTAGTCGTTTTTTTTCGTAGAAGTTTTTCTCTTAACCATTGGTATCTTGAGACCGAGATGCTCAAAATTGCTCAAAAAAGGTACTCTTAGGCTACTTACCTCTGCCTCAAAGATACTTCACATTTGGAAGACAATTTGTCATTCTCCAAATAGCCACTTTGGTAAGATGCTTTTGAATGGCGTGAAGATTTCCCAGAATTAGACGCATTTTCTTTAAATGACTAAATCTATTAAGTCTAAATTATAGCGGGCAAGTTGTTCCATAAGAAGGATGGTTGGAAATCAGCCTTTCACAGTTTCCCACAGTTGTGCCGTTCAGGTGCGCAGAGGCGCGCCTTTAAAACGCAACCGAGCAAGCGGGAGCGAGCCAAGGACGAATGAGACTGGAACGTGCTGCTAGGCAACAAACTCGTGATTTCCCTAAATGTGCTGAGTAAATTCAATGTTTTATCGGTAGGCCTAGTTAAAACATATTGGAAATGTAGTCCTGCTCAAATTAACGTTTGATATGCCAAAAGTTGCACATTCTGACACTAAGAGTAATTAAACATTCTGTGTGATCATCCCTCAAAAAACTGTTACTCGGATCATTTCAAACACTTGCGATTTAAAGGCGTTAAATAATAATAAAAATAACTTTATAAGACAAAACATTATAGGCTTATAGACCACTAGATAAGCACTAGACGCCACACAAAGAAAATTGGTACAGTACAGTTTACTGATACAGTATAAGTTTCAAAAGGTAGGCTGGTCTTCATTTCTTGAGGCGCACTCAGAGAAGTCCGCTTATTCTTCAACTCTTTGGTACTGCTGCCACCTGGTGTATAATGAGAGTATGGCTAAAGAACCGGCAATAAAAAAGGCGGGTTGAACAAGAAATTAAGTCTGTGTTTCTTCCTGATATACGCCATATAAATAGTCTTTTAAATTCATATTTATATTTGACAACCTACTACACTTCTGTGGGCCCATCAGCACACGCACAGGCTTACTGTATAAATCATCTGTCATATCGGACTTGGTCATTATTGTTCGTTTGATTCTCCAATGTTTGCCACTCCTTCATATGACATAGACAATTATTTTATTAGCAAATAAATAATTTTATTTCAAAGATAGTACTCTAATAATAATAATCTAAAAAATGTACATAAGTGAGATGATTGGCCTTTACTTTGAGGTGACGTCACACAAAACCCAACCTCCAATTTTCAAACCGCCATTTTGAAACTATTCAGATTGCAAACTAACGTTACGTGGATGCAGAGGTAAATTACAGCCAGCAAGCTAGTTGTCTTTGAGGTCAGAATTTGCATGCATTTGTGGTAGTGTGTATTATGACAACTTGTGATGATGTGGACGAGAACTGGGTGCAGAATGTGCCTTAAATATAAAGATTTACGTGTGGGCGGGACGGGGTAACTTACGCCATCCATAGCCACAATAGCTAGGATAACGTTAACGTCAATGCTTTCAGCAACAAGGCAAGGGAGCTCTGTAAATTTACTGTTATTGGATAAAACTAATGGCAGCTTGATTTGAGAACTGGCACTATTGTTCATAACCTTTGTCCTTTTCTTGTCACTGTTGTAACTCTTACTGTTCAACGTTAGCTCGCTAGCTTTGTTGCCATCCACAGTTCCATAGAACGTCATTAGTAAAGCATGAGCAGTTGTAAACACAGCAGCGCGCCAAATGTATCCTAACTCACGTAGAGTTAGTTTTCTGTGCGCCGTGGAAGGATTTTAAAGGGTTTTTAAAACGGAAACTTGCACCTTCATTTCGGCCAAGTGCGTTTCACTCGATAAAAATGGCTCATTTGATGCTCTTGAAAACTTGGCTTCAGCAACGTCAGCTAGCTATCGGCTGTTAACTGGACTTTACGTTGTCAACATTCAAATGAACTGTCAAGCTCACTCACCTTACATCGGACAGCGTTATGTTTCAACTGCTCTATCTTAAACATGTCCTTATAGTTACATATTTTTTTATGTATGAAAGGCATATGTTATATATGAATATGTATGTATGTTAAAGGCATGTTGACAGGTACCACGAACGCAGAGATGGAGGAAGATGCCGCACTGATGAGTGAGGAGTGCTCCCAGGAAGAAGAGCCACAGGTGGAAAAGCCGAAAGGATTCAGTTAGTATTTCTTCAAAATCGGTTTTGTATTTTTTTTTTTTTTTAAGAGTTGTGGTACTGTAACTTTGTGTTTACGGTGAGTGAGTTACACAAATGTATCAAACTTTTTTGTAGACATGGGAGAAATTATTGAGGGGAAAAGAGAGAAGAAGAAAGTGGAAAGGCTGGTGCAGTCTGTACAGTTGGCAAAACCCAAAGAACGCCTGAAGGTAGAAAGTGGTGAGTATCATACTATTAAAACTGTTAACGATGTTAATAATGATGATGAGTTTTCCAGAAAACATGGGTATTGATATTGTGGTTGTGGTGTCCTTGTCATTTATAAAAATCAAGGTGATGGTGATAAACTAGGGGAAATTGCACGAATCAACCACAACATTGGAAAGATAAAAGCCCCACTCCTGAAACCTCTTCATAAGGTCCTTTTTGATCGACCTGGAGCTGTAAGTATTTTAGATAGATAGATAAGTAGATAGATAGATGTGCTTTTTTGATCCCAAGCTGGGAAACTCACTTTTTTTAGATAGATATTATAGTTTATATAATATAATATATGTATATAATATATTTTATAATGATATCATACCGCACTCTAACAGATAACAAGAATACTGAGTTTGTTATTGTTATGTTTGAAGGTACCATGTACATAAATGCCTTTTCTGATGTATTTGTATTTGTGTCCATGTTATATAAGGCGTCTTCAATGAAAAAGAATCTACGATTGTTCAGTGGCTTCCCCTTCAAACAGGATAGTGATCTCTACTTGAAGAAAATGAAGATTTTGTCAAAGTAATGGCCAAATAATAATATTAACATATAATAACAAACTTCAGTTTTGCCTGTAGAGTTGTGTTTAACCATACCTTGTCTAATTACAGATACACCAATACAATGTTGAAGACCATCTGTCAAGTCTTAGACATTGAGAGGAGTGGGAAGCAGTCTGTTCTAATTGAACGCATCATGGCATTCTTGATGCACCCTGTTAACACAGGAAAGGTACACACATATTTGACAAAATCCATTCCAGCAATTAAGTGTTAAACTCTTCCTCAGAAGTACATATACAGAATATTTTAATGAGAAAAAAATCCCTCAATGGTTTTATATGTACATAGATGATGCAATATTGAGTGGGGGTGTTAGGCAGCGCTGGTCTGGGTAGCCCTATCCATGCACTGTCTGTTCACATGCTGCTTCAGTTGACTGGTTCATGTTCTCCCTCAAGTGTTAAGAATTTGCATATGGTACAATTATAATTACTCAACCATAGATACAAATTGGGAACCTAATCCTCAACCAAGAATTGACTGTTCTTGACATGATTTGCAAACGCAAGGCATCTGAGTAAAAACTTGATTTTTACTGGAGGAGATCTTTATAACCAATTAATACTATCTAATCAAATGTACGTAAACCTACATAATATGCAAAATTGTCATTCAGCCAGTTCCCATCAAAAAGAAGAAGAAGAAGAAGAGGAAGAACACTGCCACGGATGCCAAGAAAAAGACAAGCAAAGTTTCCAAGAGTCCCAAGAAGTCCCAAGTGGAGGGCAAATCCAAAGCCATTGTCACAGATTCAAGCAGCGATGACGATGACGACAGTGATGATGACAAACTTGAAAGTAAAGAGACCAAGACGTCATCGGCCCAGGAAAGCCGAAAGAAGAAAGAGGACTCGGATGGCTCCTCAGAAGATGATAAAGATGATGTAGAGGACGACGATGATGATGACGATGATGAAGATGATGATGACGAGGAGGAGGTTAGTGAGTGAAGTGACACCATCTTTCTAGTAACTGTCAATAATTTGGACATTCTGTAATAGCTGTGTGTGTATATTGTGTTGCTAGACTCCCAAGTCAAAAGCGCCAGCTAAGAAGAAACCTGCCACCCCTAAAAAGGCTGCTGCCAGCAAAAAGACCCCAAAGTCGACTCCTGTGAAAAAAAAAGTGGCAACTAAGAAGACAGAAGATGAGTCGGATGCATCTGACAAATCAGAGTCAGATGACAGTGACAATCAAAACAACAGTGACTTTGAGAAGGTGAGTAGCTTTGGGTTGCTGCCTCCAATTTGTGATTGTTTTTTAGAATAGCTTGTACAGGTGACTGATGTTCGTAATCTCATGCCTGTTATTCACACAGTCGAAAAAGAAACCAGCAGCGAAGAAGAAACCAGCCAAGCCTGCCCCAAAAACGAAGAAAGCAGACAGCAGCAGCAACAAGACTGCCAAAAAACACAAAGTCCTTCAGGGTAATGTCTGCAAAAAAAAAATCTACAAAATGCGTTGTGGTAAATGCAGAATTTAGTTGACTTTTTATCTTTTTTGCAAAAATAGACTCAGATGACAGTTCTGATGATGATAAGCCCTTGATCAAAATGTTAAAGAGGCCACCAACAGATGACCAAATAAAGACCACCGTAAAGGATCTTTTGAAAGATGCCAACTTGGAGGAGGTGACGATGAAGCAGCTCTGTCAGAAAGTGAGTTCATAAAATGCTTCTTTTTCAAACCACACAGATTCACACAAATTACAAAGACACAGAAAGAATTAACATTAAAATTAGTCATTCAAAATCCTTATATAATTCAAAAATGCTTTGGTGTCTGCTATGTCTTATTTGTCTCTTTTTATTTATTTATTTATTCATTTATTTAGTATTTGTTCTCTTCTATAGAAGTTTAGTGAAAAAAAAATTGGTAAATGGTTTTCTTGTCTTATATAGGTGTATGACGCATATCCTGAATTTGATCTGACCAGCCGGAAGGACTATATAAAACAGACAGTGAAAAGTGTAAGTAGGAACAATATAGTGATTCTCTTTTTCATGTGTTACAGAGGTACCCCTGGCCATTACATTTCCTATTTTTACCCCCTTTTAAAGGAGCACAGTTAAGTTCTTTTAACATGTAAAGTGGAAGTGATGAATAATTTAAAATATAAATCCTGGTCATAGTATTCTGCTATACACACCTATTCAATATTCCAGACCTCCTCTTCACATAATATAATGTCTTTATCATTCAAAACAACTTTCATCACAGTCTTGGTAGTTAAACCATTGGATTGAACATTACAACTAGCCTACCAAGATTGCAACAGAAGTTAGAAACCTTTGCTTTTTAGAAACTCTCTCCAGGTTTGAAAAGGCAGTCACATGTCAGAACAGATGTCATGATGGTTTATCAGCTATCTGTCTGTTCTGCCATTGTGACACATAGGCATGTCATTGCACTTTTAAAGCAGCACCATAGAAGAACTGATATTTATACTCCTTGTCATCCTCCAATACAGTGACAGCACACAGTGAACCAGCACCCAGTCAAAATAAGCCTTAAAGCAATGCTATAGTTAGCTACTATTTGGTTAGCTACTGAGTCTTTTTGGTGTTTGAAGGCAATACAGCTATGTCACACTGTCACTAGGTTTTCTTTTATTTTGTGGTGGTTACCTACCCTCCACCCAGAACATATTCCGGATGACTGATAAGTCATTTGTCACTTGTGATTACCCACCCTTCATATGAATATGTGACATCCAAGTTCATTTTGAGATGGTGGTAAAACTAATTTTGTGATAAAACGGATAACTTAAATAGTGTCAAAAAGTTACTTGGTGTTTAAAGGGTCATAATTCTGAATGACCTACATGACATAGAGCAATATCGTGCATTCTGGGTGTGCACAGACAATGTCAGACACTTCATTCTCCTAATCAAAAGTCAGTGTAGAGTCGGAATGAGTTTGAAGCTATTATTGTAAGGTGAAAGAGGGGCATGTTACTGAAAGGCACACCAGGCAAAGTTTTTAGGTTAATGTATCAGCTTTGTAGTAACTTCAGTGAATAAATGGCTCATTATGTGGTGAATGAAGGTGCTCTCAGCTGCCTCTAGTGTAGATTTTAGTTGCTACACTTGCAGGATCTTAACCAGCTATTGCTATTTTATTTTTTATTTAAAGACAAACAAAGAAAAAATGGCAACTGTAAGGGAGCTCCGGAGGTTAAGAATCGTAGTCTTGCCTAGTGTGCCTTTAATCAGTGTCATATTATCATATTATGCCATGATACTTAGTGATTCTTCTTTCTTTTTCAATACAGTTGATCTCCTAGGAAGGCGCAGTGAGGACCTTGCCTTTAAAGCCATTTCTTGTGGAGAGGATTTCTGTCTATTTAAATGCCTATGAAGTCTAACAGAGTGTATGTATGAATGTATAACTACTTTGTTGTTATTGCCCAAGTAAGTTTTTGTTTCTGTTGTTTCTTTGTTTTTTTGTTTCTTTGTTTTCAGTGTGTGGTTCTGTTGTCATTTGTGTTTTGTTTTAGAACTTTTTATATACAGGTTTTGTACGCCTATTATTTCTTTGATTGCAAGCACGCTTCTGAAAACCTGCAGGATGTATATATCACAGTGCTGTGAATAAAATGCTTTTTTTTATTGAAATAATTTTGCAAGAAAAAAAAAATCATAAAGATATTTGTGTTAACATAATCTGCACTCAGACAGAATCAGTGTAGTTGTCTTTTGGAACCACTTGACAAATACACCTAGTATATCTGATTCAGTTTGGAAAAACAACAGGCCTTTCTTTTTAAAAGTTAGTTTTGTTTTAATCACGTGTTTTAGAGCATTTTGATATCTTCAGGAAAAGGTAACTTATTTCAAATTCTCATATCTCAAGAACCATCTGTTCAACATAATGTGTAGACTACCATGTCGTTAAAATAAAATATGGCGTTTTTATAAAAGAAAATAAAAATGTGAGTTTATATTGTGGCTTTGTTCTGCCATTAATTTTGCGCCCTTACGTTCTCGGCTCCTTGAAACGATAAAAAATAGACTTTTTAAGCGCGTGGTATGTGCGAACCATGCCGAGTTTATCTTCCAACACTCAACTTGATCAACGTCCATCGTCTTGGCCCGTGAACTTTACGCGGGTGTGTGGATTTTGCTCATTCCTATTGGAAGATTGAGCAGAATTACAAGCAGGTCTGTGTTAGCAAGCTGTCGCATTCGGAGATGGAGGACAGTGAAATAGTAAGTTTGTTTTTCTGACTCTTCAAAGCTATGCGCAATTGTTATATGCTGCCTTAAGTAATACTGTTGTAATAGCGGAACGATTATGATAATGTTGCTCAATGTTTAGCGATAGACTACTGCACACCCAGTTACATAGCCTTTTGTTAGTGAAGCGGCTGCTATAATGAAAGATCACGTGTTTCAGCGACCGCCTCCAAGACCGGTTTTATCTTGAAAGAAGGGTAGACAGACATCCGATTTTCATGCACCGTCGTTACTTTCCATACAGCTACTACTGGCGCAAACTGCAGACGATCCACTCGATTAGGCGTGAATTCCTAATGAAATGGGTTCATTCTGCTTGGTAAGAAGTGGCTATTTCCTCCGTCAGGTTGTGCCCGGCCTACCCGCTGTGCTGCACCGTCAGTACAGCCTCGACATTTCTGCAGCGCTCCTCCGCACTCAAGGCTATATCGATGGTCACTGGGTGTCCGCACCGTCGACATTCCCCGTGCTAGACCCAGCAACGGGTAAGGAGCTGGCCAAGGTAGCTGACTGTGGACCGCGGGAGGCACAGGACGCTGTCAATGCAGCCTTCAAGGCATTTCATTCGTGGAAGCGTCAGACTGCAAAGGTAAGGTTCGCCATAGTGCTTCTTGTCTTGCTGTACCCGATTCTAAGTCAATGAATAGACAAACTCTTTTCAGCTGTTTGTTTTCATAATATATGCCTACATTTTACACTGATGTCGGTCTTTTACAAAATATATTTGATCAGTTGCATTTTTGAGTTAGACTGTGTTTACTACTATGTCATGAGGATATGTGTGATGAAACTTAACTACCCTCTCTTTATCTGTATTTATTTTTGTCACTCATTGGGCTATTTTGTAACATAGCCTTGTATACACATGATCTGGACAAAAAAGCAGCCTTTGCAAGTCAGGCAGAAACAGGATCTCAACACCTCTGATCAGTGCACACTAATGATAAACTCAGTTTCCATGTAATATGTCACTCAATAAAAATTGTGAATCATGCAGATTCAACTGCTTGAGGATCTAGTTTTGTCCTGTTTAAGCGGTTCAGATGTTCTTGTCCTGAGTGTGTGTTTATCCCTGTATAATAAGTGTATCTTGCTTCTTCCAGGAAAGGAGCGTCCTCCTGAGGAAATGGTTTGACCTCTTAACCAAACACAAGGAAGATCTTGCTAAGCTAATCACTGCAGAATGTGTGAGTGAATTTATATTTCATGTAATAAGTCACTTTTCATTGTACCTTCATGGTGTTGGTCTACATGTCCTCAGCTGTTGGTCACACAGCTTTTACCTACAATGCATGTAGGTAAGGTGGCTGCCAAGATGCCTAGTGATGGTGGTAGCTTGTTGATAAGCTTCCTCCTCCACCATAGAATGATCCAGAAACAGATTGGCCCACATGCAACCCCAGGCAAATTGCTAGACTATTGAATATTTCGTGAATATCCTTTAGCCTGTTGCAAGCCAATGAATCTCAGTTTTAGTCTACTGCTTGCCACTCAAAAAATGCAAAAAGCAAGTATCCATGCAAACTGTTGCACTAACCCAGTGTTCCATTCAATCATTCAGGGCAAACCAATGAAGGAGTCACTGGGGGAGATTGCCTATTCAGCCTCTTTCCTGGAGTGGTTCTCAGAGGAGGCACGACGCATGTATGGAGACATCGTTCCGTCCGCAGCCAAAGATCGCAAGATCCTGCTGCTTAAGCAGCCGGTGGGGGTCGCTACCATCATCACTCCTGTGAGTGTCATGGTGATCATCCAGCCATCCTACTTAAGCACTACATTGAAGTGAAGGATTTGCTTAGTCTGTGTTACTCAGTCTCTTGTCCTTCAGCTAACTGGCACACTTAAAACTGTAGTACTCTAGGTAAGCAAAATCATTATAACCAAGTGTTTCAGCAAATGGGACTTGTCTTACAATGCTCTACTTTAGCATTAGCCACTTTCATTCCAGTCTAACTTTGAAATATGTAATCGTAAAAATATGACTGTCCTTTACAGTGGAACTTCCCCAGTGCTATGATCACCAGGAAGGTGGGTGCCGCTTTGGCTGCAGGTTGCACTGTTGTGGTGAAGCCTGCTGAAGACACACCTCTGTCTGCGCTAGCTTTGGCCGAGGTCAGTTCTTTCTACTGTTGGCATGGCAGTATTTGACATTTTAAATCATCGTTCTATTCATGGGCTTCTGTTGAATGACCAGAAGTCAGATGCTCTATTGGTGTATTTCAAACAAAATATGCATGCTTAAAGTTCATGACATATGGGACAACTTTTTGAGCAGTCACATGACCAGTTCCCAGCACTGACTGAGTCATCATGACTGGTGATAGTTGCTTAGTATCTATACTATACTATAGAACACAACAGTATAGTATTATGTAGTAGTTTTCCAAGAGCATTATTCTGTAAATAATTGGCAGGCAACATTGCTCAAGAAGTCACCGTGTCTTAAAGTGCTGTTTGAAAATCCCCAATTCATTCAGATGGATCTATAGTTGTTTTCCCATGTCAGCTCATATGTGTAAATGGCCTTATTTTGTCCCCACCATAGCTGGCTGAACAGGCAGGCATCCCTGCTGGGGTGTTTAACGTGGTTCCCTGCTCAAGGGAAAAGACCCCATCTGTGGGAGAGCTCCTCTGCACAGACCCACTTGTTGGGAAGGTCTCATTCACCGGCTCAACGGCAACTGGCAAGGTAAGGTCGAGACAGGCCAAACACGGTCACAGTAAAGCGTGTGGGATGCTGTGGATACACAGTAGAGATATTGAGATTGGACATAGACAAATAAGGCAACCCAGAAGGAAGTGCTAATAAACAAATTTTTATTTTAAAGTTAGAGTTCATGATTCTGATAAACAGTTGATGATATTTTATTTCAACAGGTAACAATGTATGCTTTTTTCCCCCCAAACATGTTGATTAGCTGGATTCATTAGTGGTTCATTTTCTCCCACTATTTTTGTTTACAATTCAGTGAAAAAAAAAAAATTCTAGTAAGGTCTTTTTAATGAATTTAGTCAACAAATACAAGTCAAATTATATTACTCTGGCCTGTCCAGTTAACTATGTGTTCATCTGTGCTCTCAGATCCTGCTGACACATGCTGCAGGCACAGTGAAGAGAGTGTCTATGGAGCTTGGTGGTCATGCACCATTCATCGTGTTCAACAGCGCAGATGTGGACAAGGCTGTGGCAGGAGCAATGGCGTCCAAGTTCAGAAACTCGGGACAGGTAAGCTGTGGCACCTACATGAGAAATTACAGAAAATAATTAAATAATACTACGATTCCTTATATATATAATTGATCCTTATGGTTCCTTATATATGTAGTATATACTCCTTATATATTTTGAGACATTTTGTTTGCTGGTCACATCGATAACACTAGCAATGTCCCTAAAAGCTGTGGTGGTTGTGTAGATGATCTTGATCATCATGTTGTAGAGAGGGTATTCTAGGCAGACCAACAGCAGACTTTCCTAATCCGCCCCTCTGCTTCTGCTCCAGCTCCTCTTGTCTCCTCTCCAACTCCTTCTTTTTCTCTTGCAGACGTGTGTGTGCTCCAACCGTTTCCTGGTGCAGAGTGGCATCCATGATGTGTTTGTGGAGAAGCTGGGAAAGGCCATGGATGCTGAGCTGAAGCTCGGCCACGGCTCTGACCCCAGTACCACCCAGGGACCACTCATCAACCCCCGTGCCGCAGAGAAGGTACCTCCACAATGCACAAAGCTTTAATAAATTTGGATTCCCAATAGGTCTGACCAAGTGACCAGTTACGCAGGATCAAACACCAAAATTATGTTAAAGGGGTTGTAACACAGTGTATGCCACTAACCCAAGAGTTTCTAATAAACTATCATTTCCTTCAGTGTTATCCTACCCCTTATTAAAAATTATTTTAGGAATGACATTAATCGGTGGGGATTGTGTTTACGGATATGTTTAATTGTTTCATTGAGTTCTCACTGAGTTTTATGAAACATTATTTTAGAAATTACCATTAATCTGTCGGGATTGTATTTACAGATTCATTTGTTGTAGAATGAGAGAACGTCTTCTGACTTCCTCAGATATAGAGCATGAATTCTGTGGTACTCCCACTGTTTTAGTTCTCAAACTGGTGGTAAACCTGTTGCTCTCTATGTCAGGTGGAGCATCAGGTGCAGGATGCAGTGTCCCAGGGGGCAGTCCTCCTGAGGGGAGGCAAGCGTCTGCAAGGTTCCTTCATGGAACCAACCCTACTGGCCAATGTCACTACTGACATGCTCTGCACCAGAGAAGAAACCTTTGGGCCTCTGGTACCTGTTCTCAAGTGAGTAAACTATGTAGAAAATGGTGACGCTGGTATAGAATGGTAAAAAGTTCAATAAATAGCATTGGTAATTTTGTTTCATATTTGACAATTAATGTTGATTACACGTGAATAAATGCATAGCTTTTTATTATTTAGAGCAGGGGAAAACTACTTCTTTGTTGGGATGTTTTTGGTTTTAGGTAATAATGTAATGATGTATATTTCCACAGGTTCAACACAGAGGAGGAAGCCCTTGCTATTGCTAATGCAAGCCACGTTGGCCTGGCAGGTCTGTTGATGAGCTTAATAATTCACTTATTTTAGTTGCCATTTGTCTTGAAGACAGTACTATGAAGCAAGGTTACGGGCGTACCCCAGCAGCTTCAAGAGTAACTGCTGATCCCATAGCAATATGCCACTTTCAAAACAATAGATACTAATTGCATTTTTTTAATAGAGATCAACATTTGCCTTAGCAGTAACCCAGCAATTTTGCTTTATTGTTTATCCCCTTTAAAATGAGCCTCATGGTCACCATTGTTGTTTCCCTGTAGGTTACTTCTTCTCGCAGGACATCAGCCAGATCTGGCGGGTAGCAGAGCAACTGGAGGTGGGCATGGTAGGGGTCAACGAGGGGCTGCTCTCCACCCCAGAGGCCTCATTTGGTGGGGTCAAGCAGTCCGGTTTGGGTCGAGAGGGCTCCAAGTATGGCATTGAGGAGTACCTGGATGTCAAGTACATGTGCTTCGGAGGCCTTACTCCCTGAGCTCCTGTGTGTGTGTACGTGTTGTGACAGCAGGGGACAGGGAGGCGTCGTCAAACAGCGCATCACTTTACAATATATATCAGTGTAGGAGTAGACAATCATCCAATAATGACAGAAATATAACACTGTGAATTCAGTCTGTGAATCTGTTCTGCACCTCATGCTGTTAAAAACAGGGGAGACACATGTCAGAAGAAATTATATCCCTCATGTTTAGCATGCCTTCTCAAAGTAAACATCTCCAGACAGCGAACATTGAAAATATATCTTAAAAGCACAATTCTATGGGAATATAACTTTTTTTTAAATTTGTAAGTTTCCTTTGCAGTTTAGGAGGCTGTTATAAGCCACTGATGAGTGTCAGTGTGAAAATTAATGCTGACTAAATAGTCTAATAATGAGTAACAGTTGCTCTAACTGACTAAGAAACGCACACTTTACACTGCACTCTTCAGGATTACATTGTTATGCAACCTCCTCTATCTGAATGCAGTCTGATAGAGGCATCTGATGTGTATTTCTGTATGACTTATGTAGCCTGATCCAGAAAAATCTGTTAGTTGAATAAACTGCAGTATTTTTGTAAGTGAATTGCCTTGCAACGTCCGTATTTCTAAAAGTTTGTAAATGTATGGTCCTCTGGATTGGTTTATTTCTTAAGTCAGCCTCTATTTCTTAAATGTCTGTGCTGCTGCTAAAAGTTAACATTATGCTCCCTTTTATATCCAGTGGCTTTAGATCTTATGACCCATTATACTTAGACTAAGACTATATGTCAGTACCTTCATTGCATAACTTTGGGTCGGGGTTGAATGTCATAATGTTCTTGAATAATAGTTACCTTTACTGACTTAAGGATATTTCACTAACCCACCCCAAAAGACTTCATATTCTTGTTTAAATTGTCTTTGTAATATTTTGTTGCCAAACATTGTTCCTAAAGTGCCATCTTAAATTTGTGATTTTTTTTTTCCATGCCATGTTCTTAATGTACATTTCTTACGTCTGTAAATAGTGATTACTGTTAATTATTAAAAAAAAGATGTGATCAAAGTTTTATTTGATTTTTGCAGTTGTGAGGTGTTTTATTTCTGTCAACTTGAAGGAGACCACAGAGGCAAACTTGCTAAAAGACTCTGTTTATTTGAATGTTTTTAGGAAAGAATGAACAAGAACAGCAGTGGTAGCTTGTATTTGGGACACCACCCAACATTTTATCAAACTTGATCAAACCACCCATAATGAACATTTTATCAAGACCGTGCATAAACACAGACATACACATTAGATCAGTACCTGGGTGTGACTTCAATAGGATGCAACTATTTTCCCCTTTGCCTTTAAAACCTGTGAGCATGTTTTTTTGGTCAGTGTAGTTTTTATTACTGAGTAGACATGCTAAACGGCATTGATGTGCAAAACTTTTCATTCTCAATTTTCCTGAAGTACATAGTAGTATACCAACCTTAAGTGGGCTGTAGTAACCACATTACATAGCTAAGGTTTGCAGAACAAACTGTCTGATCGACAAAGGAATAATATATGTTAGAGGTAAAGTTAAAGAGGGTTCAAAACAGCTGCAACAGTGATTCACAGGATTTGGTAATTTAAAGTGCTTAAAAACAAATGAGAGAACTTCATATATTTTTTCACAAGACAGCATTTCAGAATTTCTTGTTTGCTTTATGCTGATCACTGCATATTGGACAAAGTTCAACAACTATGATTGTAAAGAAACATCTCAGCCCTCAAATCAAGGAGTAAATATGCAATTCACAAGTGACAGAGTTTGTAGCATGTTAGGGTTGCAGTCAATGTCATATGCACAAATGCCATCCTATTTACATTCTCCAGTCTGTCTTGTTTTAAAGTCTTCAGCAGGTGAAGTCCATACATTCACAGGCTCTGTAAGAGCCTTTCTCCTGAATAGCATGAGGAGGCCTGAACGTTTTTTTTTTTTTTCTCCATTTCTTTGTGCGTGAATTGTGGGGTATGGAGCGTCTGGCCTTGCCGACTCAGCCATCCACGGGACGAAAGCTGAATGCGTCTCCATTCCTGGTGGCACCATTGGAGCGGTTTCTAGGCCGGTCGGACCTCTCGTGGCTGAAGATGGTGTCCTGCTCGCTATCGAACTCTGACTCAGACATCATCAGGCTGGAGTTGTGCTCTGTGCTCCTGTGTTTAATGTCTAGGGGAACCAGAGGCAAGCGGTTTCTTTTGAGTGGCCATTCTACCAATATTGTCATGAAGATACCTTTCTCAACAAAATAAGAGAAAGAAAAAACTGCATATCCCAACAGAGCATGAGTTAAGGTGTAGGCATCTTGTGAGTGAACTTATGGAATCACTACGCAATCCCTGAACATTTTTTAACACTTTTTAACACTTAACATTTTTTAACACTCTATTGGGTATTATTGTAATTACTTGACGAAGAAATGTCACATAACTGGATCATTGCAAGTGATAATAGACTGATTCTATGCCTCCCTTGTACAACCCCAATTCAGAAAAAGTTGGGAAGTCCAAGTTTTTTGGAATTAGGGTTGTAGAAGACTTTACCTGTGGGGAAATAAAACTCTTCCAGTATTTTGGCTTACGGTATTTTGGTCTCAGCTCCATCCTCTCCTGTTCATCCATGTTGTCCAGAATGGTGTACTTGGTCTTCTTCCTCACTTTAGTGCGCCTGCTCCTTTGGAGGCAAAAGAGCAACCAATAAGGTGTAAGAAAAAAACAGTGGAGACAATAGTCTGATGGTGGATGTGGCAGGAGGTGCTGGTACATGCAGGAAGTGACTGTACCTTTTACAGCAGCACAGGCAGGTCCAGCTGACAGAGAGCAAGAGGACCATACCCACAAACACAGACAGAACCACATAGAGCACGTTCCACTCTGGGGAGAAAGAGAATACGTGAAGTTGGTGTTACTCTGACATTGTGTGTTCACAGAGATCAATTCAATGTGGACAAAATGCAAAAAGGCTAAAGACAGATGTAGTCTTGGACATGCTAAAGAACATAACTGTGTTGCCATGCTGTGTTGTGGTCACCGCAATGTCTGGTTCCACTCATGGCATTATTTTGACATCAGCCAACAACTTAAAATGAGCATGAACATGAGTGTATGTGTGTGCGCATTCACCACAGTTGCTCTCTCCATCCTCCAGGAGGCGCTGGAAGGGGTTCTCCATCCAGAGGGGGTCGCAGGCACAGGTCTTAGTGACAGGGTTACACTGCCCTCGCCCAGAGCAGTGAAGCAGGCACACTGAGAACAACACACAACATGCAGACATGTCTCTGATTCCATAGGAGGTAAAGTCAGCAGCGCTTTGTAAACATGTAACACTTTTATAACATTCAGTTAATATCTCCAAGTATCCAAGCACACTGTAAACAGGCCTACTCTTCTTATACTGTCCTATAACTCTGTGAACTATGTAAGCAATAAGCCACAAACGGCTAAGGGGAGTTGTTAGACACAACGTGTAGTGAAATTCCATTAAACTCCCTTAGCCGTGGAAAAACCAGCATAATCCACCGCCTCGAGTGGCCTATTGCGTTTCTAAAACGCACCACACATGCCACATTAACCTGCCATGATTTCATTAAATGAAGAGACAACAAGGAATTTATTCACAGCTAACAATTCCTCCCCCAAGAAATATGTCCTCTATCTGAATGACTGTCAAGTAACACACACCGAAATGCAGCCACTATAACTTCTGCATGGCGCAGCAATATAGAACGAAATGCGGTATGAGGATTTTACATTGGCATCGAATCCGATTCAGCCAATCATAATCAAGGACCGGAACTATCCGGTAAAAAAACAAAAACAAAATGCAGGGACAGCCTGTCTCTCAAAATATTACAAAACATTGTGTGAAGTTTCTCTGGAAGTATTGCAAGGAGGGGTAAGGTAGATCTTAATCTTAAATACACTGTAAGTTGTGGTGGACAAAAGTGTCTGTAAATAAATTGATACGTAAACGTAAACAAATGCAATGTCATCCAGCATCGCTGACATCATCTTCAAGCATAACGGACAACATTCATGTGATCCATCCAATTATACTGACAGTTGTTTTTACAGAAGGATTCTTGTTTATCCTGAGTTAAATGACTGTATGTACTCACTGACGGTGTCAACTCTGAGCACTTTGAAAAGCAGGAAGTCAGTCTTCTCTCGCAGCAGCTGACTCCTCAGCAGCTTGGCAAGCTTAGGTCCTGGTACGGTTCCATCGGATCCTTGGACTGAGAACCTCATCACTGTGCTGGTGCCATAAAAGAACGCACAAACACACACACAGACATTAAAAAAACATATACACCCACACACAAATGAAACAAACTGTCATAAAACACATCACAGTGCTAGACCCCACACAAGGTGCCAACCTGCATATCATGAGCTTCAAACCAAGAATCTGGTACCTGCAATCAATATGGGACAAGGGATGGAGCGACTCCTCTGCCTCCTCAAGCAGGGCTTGAGAAACTTTCACTGTTTGCTTCAAGTGATAATACTATTCTGTATACACTGACCATTACATGGACTGTTCATCTATTATGGCTGCCAATGTTTGTTATGCCTCCCAGGCTAATATAGTATAGATCTATAGAATTCTTTCATTTATTTGACCTGGTACCTGATTGGCTCCTGATATATTACCTGATGTCTGATTGGCCATGCAAGCCTTTGAGGGCGATGTCAGCGTCCAGCACGTGAAGAAGCGCGGCCAGCTGCCTAAGCACTGTGTTCTTCTGCTGCTGGCTCACCTGAGCCACACCTACCTGCAACTCCAGCTCCACCTCCTCCCTCTCACGTGGGTCTGAGAAGATCGGGCAGAGAGAAACACACACAGAGTAAAACTGCTAAAAGCCCGTCCACACAGATCCACTGACAATGGCACTTTTGCTCAAAACGCAAAGGCAAAGGCCTTTCAAATACAAGAAACCAGTCTTTTAGGTGCTTTGAAAAATACTTTTTTGAAAACTCCGCCCTCACATTTCAGCTCCATTCCACCCAGTAATGCATAATCAGTAATATCAACTGTAACAGGTTCCATCTGGTCGATAGCTGTGAGATCGTGTAGGACAACAGAGGTTACAAATATAAAGTTTTAATTGATTATTATTGTTTGATTCATATCCATCTAACAGCTATCTTGCACTGAACATGGAGTTGACATCAAAATGTATTAAGGTTGGACCTGTGTGTAGACTGCCAAGACTGTTCTACACTGATTTAACCATTCTTGTTTAAAATCTAATTCTAATCTATTATGTGTGGCAAGCCTAATAATAAAACCAGCCCCTTATGCTCCTTATACACTGTTACATCTACGCAACGTTTAAACAGACAGAAGTGTCATAAGCAGGAAACGCAGTTTCTACAGGTATGATGACAGAAAAGTTCAGTGAGAGGTCAGTGAGAGTGTAGGCATGGTCTGGATGTGTCACAGGTCCTACCGGGACGCACTTCCACGGTGGCTGTGGCTGAGCTGGATCTCCCTAGGGCGTCACTCACACGTAGCTGGAAGAGGTAGGTGCCCTCCACCAGATTGGTCAGATACAGACACGCCGTCCGCTCAGAGCCGTACAGGATGTCCTGCAATCAGTGGATGGTTGGGTATCTTTGTTTCTTTTCAAAAATCTGTGCCTCTGATTACATGGATGATATATTTAAACCACAGTGCCACTGTTGTACATCACCAGTGTATCTACATGATAACAGTACAGTAAACTGTGTTCCAAAATGTAACACCATGTAGAGTTACTTATTGCCACTGTGTATATTATAAGCACATATAGCACACTGATACACTTGGATGATGCGTGAAATTGCATTAGAGCATCTCTAGCTCCACTCACCCCAGCGGCTGGGCTCTGCTCATCTCTGACCCACAGGAATGAGACGTTAGCTGGGCCGGCATTAGACACAGAGCCCCGGAGTACCAGAGAGTTATTGGGTAGGGTCAACGTGTGACTGCCACTGGCATGGGCCACTAGAGGCAGATTTCTGACTGAGGGGAGGACAGAAATGGAAGAAACTTTAGACTGGCTATCAGTCATGTACTGCTGATGCAATTCTAGGTGATTATGTATTTGGCCCAGGAATTATCCTGACTGGACCATGAACCTTGTAATACTGTAAAACTGTGCTCAGCCATTAGCGAAGTGAATGCTTGCTAATTCAACACAATTATGCATACCGATATAACTGAAAGCTTTGCAAAACCTGCATTCTGGGGCAGTGTTGGCTTAGCGGTTAAGGAACCTGGCTAGCATGCTAGTAGTTTGGAAACTGTGGGTTTGAATCCCCGCTGCCGTTATGCCCTTGAGCAAGGCACTTAACCCTATATTGCTCTATACAAGACTGGCCCTGATGCAACTGATAGTTGACAAATGCAAGTCGCTTTGGATAAAAGTATCTGCTAAGTGCATAAATGCAAATTCTTACCTTCTTTGACAATGACAGTAAAGGAAGCAGTGCCTACTGCCCCCTGCTGGTCTTTCACAGTAAGCAGGAACTTGTGGTTTCCGGCTCTCAGGCCAGTGGCAGTGGTTACTGCCTTGTCTGCATCCTGGATTTTTGTCCCTGGTGGACCACTGCAAGTTGTCAGTGATCAGACACATAACAATTAACCAAGAAATACATATTCACAACTGTTACAACAATCAATTGTCGTCATAAAAAATCCAATACATGAAAAAAGAAAAAATTTTCAGGCTCTATTCTGGGTACTGCACCCTCAATATAGTAAAACAAGTAAGACAATACTCAGGGCAAAAGTCCTCATTCCAGATGGATGACAGAGAATTGCCTCTCAATCAGATACAGTAAATCCCACAGTACAGGTGGAGCAACGGTGAGGCCTGCTGATGTACCTGATGATGTCCCAGTGAAAGCTGGTGATGCCCTGGTCATCTGTGCTACTGCTCCCATCCAGAGTGATGCTGTTGGCAGGGAGGATCAGCTGTCTGTCAGGACCCAGCACAGCCACCGGGGCAGCGTTCTCTTCAACAACACACAGACACACAAACACACACACTTCAGTACACTGACAGCAGCTTGGGGATTTGAGGTTTGTTTGGGTTTTTTTACACAGTATATCAATGTACATATATCAATGCAGTCTACACACAATTTTACAAAACAAAGCAACACATCTCAAAATTAAAAAATCAGAATTCATCTCAAATCATTACAATATAAGCACACAAGCCATACCAAGCACAAAATCTTCAACTAGCTCAGTTTTATTCAATGCCTAAGCTCTCTTAAATGTGTGTACGATGACCACGAGATATTTTTAGTTACCAGGGAGCACAGTGACAGTGACACTGCTGGAGTCCTGCTGTCCGGACGAATCTGTGATGGTCAGCAGGAAGGTGTACTGTCCCTCCTTAAGTCCAGTCAGCTGAAGAAATGGTTCTTGCACTCCCTGTTGTCCACACACACACACACACACAAACACACACATACAGTTACACCACCATTACTACAGTGCCTATAGGCTTCCATGCATTTCCATTCTCGCTCTTTCTGTATGTACACATGCACTATAATATTCCATGTAAACATGATTGCACCTCCCTGAGAGCTAGAAGTATAGGTGGACTTTTGCTGCATCATCATTGTCCATTTGTGATTACATGATTTTGCTTTATAATGTCTTGTTTGCTATGGGGAAATGTGATGGTTGTAATATGGTAGTAACATGTTGCTGCTTCCAAACTGCCCCAACAAACACCAACAAACTCCAACATTCTAAAGTTGGGAGTTGTTGGTTGCAGTCTTTAGAATGTTCGCATATGAATGTTCACTTCCAGTTCTAGACTCTAATTGAACAGACTGACTTGAGTCAAATTCACACAATTCCATCCAACAATCACAGACTAACATTCCACACTGACCTAGCTGTTAGTGTTTGTTAGAGTTTGTTGGTGTTTGTTTGGGGCATTATGGAAGCAGTTTAAGGAGTAGAGCTCTGATAACGGTAGTTCTACCATACTGGCTGTACTGTTTGACTGATTATTAGCGTATGAGAGCCTGTATAGTACCTGCATGGTGACCACTCTCCCATGGCTGCTGGGGTGCAAAGACCACAGGTAGCCACTGATACCCTGGTCGTCACTACTCTGGTTCCCCCTGAGGACGAGGTGGTCAAGGGGCAGGGTGATGACCTCGTCAGGGCCCGCGTTAGCCACCGGGGGCCGGTCCCGTCTCTGATTGGTCACAATGACAGAGGCGGTGGCGCTGTCTGCCAATCCGTGAGCATCTGTCACCGTCAGTCTATGGAGGGAAACCAGGACACATGCACATTTGCAGTTTAATTAGGTCAGGTCAAATTGACATACCTACCAGGGGAAGGAATCCAACCCCAGAGATAAGTGACAATTTAACCCGTGTATGAGTACTCCAACTGGGTGGAACAACAGGAAATGTCTGTTAGACTGCACTTAGACTCTGGCTCTGGTACACTCTGGTGACATCTTACTGCATGATATCATTAACAGAGATCTAAGGTTCCAAAAACTGCAGCATGAGCTAGTCCTCACATCACATCTATGGGTCAATTATCACCAGGTCAGCATTTCTGCCCAAGAGAGTATTGAGCGTTATAGATGTTCTGGATGCCTCAGAATGATGCTCTTACTTGAAGGAGTATTGCCCAGGTGGCAGGTTGTGCAGAAGGAGAATAGGTGTCTCTGCAGAGCTGCCGTTGCTCAGCGATGGGCCAGCCACCTGTTCCCAGTGGTAGCTGGCAATGTCCCCATCCTCATCTATGCTTTCTGGGAGAGAGAAAATGGGCACAAAACAAAAAGCATGGTTCTCGTGAAGAATAAGTGACTGAACCATCACCAGAGCTTGCTGGTGCCATCAATTGAAGATTTATGGTACCAGAACTCAATGTCAAAATCGATAGCTAACACTGAGTGAGTGGGGCTATAAGCTCAATTTCAGTTTTGTTTCCTATATCTCACTTAGCGTAAGCTGCAGGCTCACTATTCAGTCTATGTTATACCAAATTCTCTCCTTCCTCTTCCCTCCGACTCAGCACTTGGTGAGCTCAAACAACAGGGCTATGGTTGTAAGTACTCTGGACTATCGCAATCAAACTGTGATTAAATGAGTCATGTTCCTTCCTGACCAACAGCATTACATAGAGCCTTGATACTTCATTCTGTGTTTCATGCATTGGTGTTGCATCAGAGAGAGTTTGAAGCCATTCAGGTAAAAAAAAACCTTCAAGATGTTACTGAAGGGTGGTTTGGTGAATTTAAACAAAATTGGCAATGAAATTGTGACTGATGAGTGGAACGTAATACTTTAATAATTAAACTATTTAGTATCTATTAATCTATTACAAACATAAGCCACAATCAAAGGGGACAGAATATTTCACAAATGTGAAGGCCAACACAATGTCTTACATAGTTTGTAAAAGCATACAGATGGACTACAAGAACAAGACACTGAAAAGAAGCCTCACCACTGCCATTGATGATAACCAGGCCCACTGGGAAAGTCAGGTCCTGTGTTGCTGGGAAGACAATGGCTTTGGGAGAGTTGTTTGCCACATCTGGTAAAGAAACTGAATGTCAGTCACATTTTTTCAGCCTCGAGTTTAGTCTTATCACAGGTCAACCATGTTGAACAGAGTCAGCCATACCTGGGTGCACTGTGATGTTGACCACCCTCTCCCCATAGAGGTGCTCTCCTCTCACCACCACCTTCACTGTGTACAGGCCTGCAGAGAGCTGTCCACAACACAAGGACTAAGATCAAGGCCACTTATGGCTCTTTCAAGCTCATCCTGTGTCTATGTCCTATGTCACCCATGTCTAAACTGCCAAAATATAAAATATGCTACTGAATAAAACTATGGCGGGGCTATCAACAGATAAAGAGGAAATGTTGAAACCTGCACCCATGCTCTCACTCAATCTACCTCTGAAAAAGCCTGCATAGTGTTATTTAGTGTGGTGTGTTGGATGAAGCTGCAGTGGTAATATAAGATGGATTTTACCTCACTGATCTGAACTGATTTGCTGTTCTCCCCCTCCATCATCTCCTTGCCCTCTAGCAAGCTAAGCCAGCTCCAGCTGTAGGAGTAAGAGCTCTCTGCACAGAAGAACATGAATAAAACATTATTAAGCGTTATTAACTTCTTCATCCCCAACAAACATTAATTGACTAAAAGTAAGTAATTAAGTGTCGGAAAGTCAGTCATTCTGTTAGTTCCAAATAATCATTTAACTGTTTGAGTATCCGCTTTATGTTATATGTAAAGTTAAGTTGCTAAGAACAACAGCAACTGTTAAATACCATAACCATAACCGTAACTGTAACCATAACTAGTAACGTAACTATTGTAATATCTATACACACATTCAAACTATGTACAGTATACTGGGCGGATTGGACATTACGCTTTTACCTGGTTGAGGAGCTGGGGTGACTGAGGCTGTCAGTTCCACAGTGCGGACAGGGAGTGTAATCTCCAGAGGACCTTCAATCGACACCAGCAGGCTTCTTACTGTCAAGTCAAGTCAAGTCAAGTAGGTTTTTATTGTCGTTTCAGCCATATACACAGTACATAGTGAGACGAGACAACATTTCACCGGGAACAATTGGTGATACACGTAACTGTTAAAACACAGTATGGACAAGACAGATACATAATAGACATACACTATTGAGGGGCTACACAGATTCACTCACCCACTCACACACGCACTCACACACACAACTACACACACATGCGTGCACACTCTTGTACACATATGTACATACAGTACAACACAGTTGTAAACACACAAGTACAACACAGTTGTAAACAATAGCTAGACAGGGCATGGCTTTTAGCAGAGCAGTGTGGCTAGTGGTGTGATTTGTAAACAGAAGACTGTTCTACATAAATATTGCATAGGACAAATAGTTGTTAATGTTTATGAAAGGGATTAAAAGACAAGAAAAAAGTCAAAGAAAAAATCTGGGGTAGAAAGAGGCCTGCAAACAAAGACAGAAACCTGTAGGGAGAGTGAGGCAGACATCAAAGAGACAAGGCTTATACATAAGCACATAACAAAGGCACCGAACATATTATATTTGAAACGTGGCGTATTGCAGTACCAGGCTCCACAGGCGGTGTCTGAGGTGTAGCACTGGATACCGCTAGCAGATTCTGAGTAGGAGACGACGTCCTCGTTTGACTCAGCTGGACAAGATCTGCGCTGAGGTTCTGCGCCAAGGCAGTTGGCTCAGTGTTGGAGGAGGAAATGTTGGGTAGATGTTCAACAACCTACAACAGGCAGAGAAATTAAAATCAACAGCTGTTTATGTATTCAAATCCCACTGCATTCAACTGTCTAGTTGTTCTTCTAAAGGCTACAACTGCAGGGATACTTGGTGTTTACAGCTTGATGCATCATTTCTTTACCCCTGAGTCATCTACACAAATGTTCTTTAAATCAACAAGGAGCATTCTGTTTCAATCACCCTTCACACTCCTACACCATCGGCAAGTGATTAAGCCACATCTTTTCATTTGCCTCAAAACCGACACAGAGCCCAGACAGTGAGTGGGAACGACTACAGCAGAAGCAGCTTGGCAGAGAGCAAGAAGACAACAAACTCACGCTGTCATTATTCCTCTCTCAGCCTGTTATGTGATTCACTGTGTTCACAAAAGAAAGCGCATCCGTCTAATAGTGGGGGGTGGGGGTTATGTAACACTTTCTTTCTCAAATGTGTCTCAATTGTGTAACCATTTCATTTGGATGTAAAAATCCCCACCTGACCCAGAAGCATCAATTACTGTATGTTTCTTGTGAGAGCAGGGGTGCGACCCCTTTTTTCGCATTCTCTGTGTATCAAAGAAATTGCTAGAAGGCAGTAGTCTAGTGAAGCGTGCAACATCAGTGCAATCCCCTCACTGCCTCACCAGGCTAAGGTTGCTTGAACTTACTTACTTACACTCACACACACACACACACGCACACACACACTCACACGCACTCACATTTGGGTCCGGTGAAGCAGACACAGATGACCTCAGGGTGGGCTGTGTGTCATTCGGGGGTGGGCTGCTTCCATTGCTTGACGCTGGGGAGGTGCTGAGATGGACGAGGCCATCACTGCTACTGCTGCTGTCGTTGCTGTCATAAGGATCATGTGGAGAGTGATGTTGCTCTTTGCCGTCCTCTGTGTCTGAAAAATTCAGGGCCTCCCTTGAGCTCTGCATGTCCGGCCAGTCCAGGAGCCCAACAAAGCCTCCCTTTAAGCTGTCCGCATCCGCCTCCAAGCCCCCATCCACCTCTTCCTCTTCCACCCCCCTGTAACTGTCTGGATACTCCAGCTCGGGCCCCTCAAAGCCCTGCTCATCCGGCAGCTGAGCCAGGTCCTTCAACGAGTCCTGGAGGCTGCGGTGGCGTGACGATGATGGTGGTAGCTGGGGCCAGCGGCCCGCGGGGAAGGGCTCGGCGGCAGCGGCGGCGCCCATCAGTGACTGCAGCACCAGAGTTTGCGGAGGGCCACGCCGCAGGAAGGCTAGGTACGAGTCAGCACCACGCCGCTGCTTGTGTGCGCAGTCATTCTGTCGACGGCAGCTGAGCACAAAACAGCGGCGCTCAAACAGCCAGGCCAGGTCGCAGCCCAGGAGCTCACAGCAGGCACCTGCACACTGGGCCAGGGTCGTGGCCTTGGGCACACGCGTGATGCTGCTGCTCTTCAGGTCGGGAGAGATAATGGACTCAGAGAAGGTGGGGCCTTGCCAACACTGGCTGGCTGCTACATCTGTTGGCATTAATACAACACCATGCCATGCACTTGCTTTCAGAATTTTGGTTGCAAGTCAGTTGGTTTGTTAGTGTCTGTCCCTATAGTTATTCAGGTATAAATATGATTAATGCTATTCTGTCTAAATCTTTCTGTTTGCCGATTTTCACGCTATCTCCCCATTTATCCTTTCCTACATTAAAATAGCCAGGTTAGTAATAAGACCAAATATGGAACTAGCGTAAAACCGGCTAGACTGTGTCACAAGTGCTACACCACTCATGAGTAAAAAAGCTATTTCTATTTTACCACCTCAGTTTGAAGTCTTCACACTCGTTATAAAGCTGTAACTTTGACACTGCTTTCGTTTTCAGCCACTGGGCTAAGCTAGACCTATTCTCACAAACTAGCATGCTAGCCTCCAGACAGCTGCCTTGCTATGAGTCAAACAGATGCACAGATGGCAGCATTGCTGAAAGGAACAAAATAAACTCATTAAGAATAACTTGTCCTCTTTTCATTTGCTTCTCCAGAGAGCGATGAATCAGAATATGGACTATGTTTTCACAACGCTTTGTTAACATTTCAGCTACTTCAACACAGATTACATCTAATTTTAGTAAAATATCTAAAAACACAGCTGCACCATATACTTTAAGGATGTGGAAGTTAAATGTACAAGAATCTTAATATACTGAGATGTGTGGGGAAATTATTACCTTTAATGACATGCAGCACTGGACAGAGGAACAGGAAAAGTCCAATTTTCATGGTGCCAGGGGACCTCTTCTTTGTTTCGTGCAGCCGAGCTTCATGGATGAACCACTAACACTATTCTCTGTGCGCAACAGAAAAACAAAGACACCACTGTAGTGATCCCCTCTCGGTCACTCAGTGAATGCAGCAAAAACAACAGATCAAAACACAAATACATATTGCGTGATCATTAGGGAGGAGTTAACGCATGGCAGAGACACATGTGCCCTAAAGTTCCTCTGGAGGGTGATGATGTGAGGGTGCATTCAGCCTGACTCATAAATGGGCGCCATATGACCCAATTTACTGCCATCCTGGCATAGATGACACCATACAGCCTTTGTCTCCTGTCAGCAAGGGTGATGGGCAGGGGCAGCTGAGTACGGTGGGCAAGGGTATGAGAATAAATTATCCTGTGTCCACAGTAGGTTAACACAATAAATAAGTAGACTCATTTGGAAATATACACTGTTTTTAACCACAAATTAGGGACAGTGAAACAAATGCCAAAAAAGGTATTAGAATCTATAGTCTATATACTGTATGAGATTTGAAGGGGAAAAGCCAACCTGTCCAATAAACAAAAACAGCTATCTTGTGATTGGACATTATTAAATAAAAGCATTCTACCTCATTTTAGACCTATAAAGTCTGTCTGACTCTTACTAAATCAAAATAAGGCCCTGTGTTAATTTCTGGCACTATACAGAAGCCATTTGCCCCATTCTGAAGGGAAGGTAATAGGTGTGACTGAGGTAACATCAGGATAGTAATAACCCCACAAGTCTACCCAGCATCCAACCACTAGCTCATTTAGTACGCTACCGTAGGCCTATGACGAACAGGTGAATGTAGAAATCAAAGTGTGTGTTTAATTGATGAATGGCGACATTATGACCACATAGGAGTTGAATGACACAATTCAGTATGGCTTGGCAATATCTGGGCATTTAACGTGATAAAAACTCAAACAAACACATTGTCTTTGACTGTAAAACAACAGGTAGCCTAAACCCAGGATCTGGTGGTTTGTTACACCATATGGTGAATGGCTTGACAGACCCATAGTCCGTGGTCAGATTGTAAACAAAAACAATTTCTGTATATCCGATTTAAATTCATATATGTTGACGTCTAATGTTCTGATGTAGCGCACTGAAGGCTATATATAGCATAGCTTTCAACAATGTAGCCTTGAGTCAGCGCATCACTATGCCTTACCTCAAAGCTGCCCGAGATGTTGCTTTTAAACCAGCATCTTTCCAGTCTCCTTGTTTTAAGTCCGATGATTTAAGGTTGTACGCCTATCTACCGCTGATTCAAACGTAATAAAATATCGATGTGACATATTTTGATTGGGATGGAGGTCTGCCACTGCATGGTCGCTGTCTCTTGTCGGAGGATGGAAGGGAGTGTCTTCAGTGTTGAGCAATAAGGGAGGGTTAGACACGTGGCTACTGATGTGTGATGCGGTACTAGGTTCACAAGGTGCATTTATCTCTTAGCGGTTAAGTGTTAAGAAGACCCTCATACGTCCTTAATTATTGAACGCGTGGGTATTATGCACTATATTTATTAAACTTTAAAAACATTTCATAATGTATAGGCCCTATAATTAGAGGAGGAGAGCACTGATGGACTCGCATTTGTTATGCATTTTTCCTTTTTCTAAATGGACTTTCACAGTGTTCCCTTTGATGTTGTATAAGCCTAAAATAAAACATAATTTTGTAGGTAGCTTCACTTTGCAGCCTACTAATGATATAGCCCGAGTGGATTAATTACGCTGAATCGATATGCAACTGCGTAAAACTTGTTTTGTTGTTAGAGGAATACAAACTACACAGTAATGTGCAGATTTTGTACATTTTTCAGTTAACTTGCTCAGCACTGAACAGTTGTCTACGGACGTTTGATGGTTTGTAGCAAAGATTCTGGAGCGCTTCGTTTCGCTTGGTTTGTAGTTTGTTGAGGTGTCATGTGACACAGGCCACGTCATTCCGGTCAAGGAAACGAAACTGAAGAGTGAGTGGAATGTTTGGATGACGGGAACCTGAAGCAAGGTATAGTAGAATGAAACTTTTTATATTAGGCAATTGTTTTAATCATTATTGCCTGGCTGATTTGTTGATTTTGTACCTATCCTACTTCTGTTTCCACCAATAAGCCTCTCTCCAGGCCAGAGATGTGAAAGGCAGCGAATTGAAACAAAAAATAGCATATTTAATGAATGCTAAATATTGTTTTCAGTCATTATATTTTTTGTAGTGTTTTCCATCAATAATTTTGTAATTTGTGCTCCATTAAAATTGTGTTTACCACATTATTGAAACTCATGCATGACTGTTGGCAGATGAAATTCTGCTTGAAATAAAATTCTGCTTTCTGTTCTGGTTTCTCAATGGTCAAACTGTTAAACATCTCATATTTATTTACAAACCACATCGCACAACTACGATTGCAATGTAGGCGAAGGCTGCTAAAAAAGTAATGGAAAAGAAAGTAATAAAGACTTCAAACAGGGTTTACGCAGTTAGTTAACTGGTTGATGCAAACAAAAACAGATATCTCTTTATTGCTTTATGACACTGCTTGCCTTTGAATAAAGAGAGAGAAGAAGTGCCCATATTAGAAAAAAGAAACATTGTCAATAGCATTCAGTGGTGAGAGGCTATAGCAAAATCATCTGAATTGAGACCAAGCCATTACCAAGACCAAAGGGTATGAGCCTTAGACAAGACCAAAAACTAAATGCAAAGCAAAGCACGACCAAATCAAGACCATGACCCAAAACAGATTAGTGCTTAAGTCACCATGACACGACATGAATTGTGGAAACTGTGGCCTAAAATATTCAAATAATTACAGAACAATTACATGACAGTATATGCCCTTTTTAACATTTCAGTGTAGTCTAATGTAAATATAGTAGGCATGTAGTGCAGGCCACCCACAATAAGGTCAGAGGGTACTGAGAACGAGACGAGACCAAGACCACATGAAAGTCTTGAGTACTACAACACCAGTGTTTTGTTTTTCTTTTTCTTTTAAGGTATTAATAAAAATGGAAGAAGCTCTTCATTCAGCAACTCCAAGGTGAGTGTAATCTTATATTAGCTTTGTGTTTAGATTTTTTTATTTGATAACAAGCCAATATGTCATTAATATAACAAAATAATAATACTGTAATAATATCATAATAGGACTCTATAATATTACTATGTGAGCCTGCAATACCTCAGGTCAGAGTCAACCCTATCTGTTAATCCTATCCTGTTAATCCTAACTTTCACAGTTTGGTAGAACCAAGTCACTCTGAGGTGAATCAAACTGCTGCAGAAGCTACTGCCACCAAGAAAAAGAAGGGGGGGAGGAAGGAAAGAGCCAGAAAAGCCAAGGAAGTCCCAGCAAGCCAGCGATCCACCAGCCATGATTCAGTCACCCGGCAGCCGCCACGGCAGCAGACCCAAGCCACTCAGACTGATGATGAACTCCCAGAGAAGAGCAAAGCAACAAAGGGAACACAGACCCGGTCAATGTCAATGTGGAACCAGTCCACGCAGACGCCCGGGGCTCAATTCGCCAGAGAGGCTCTGGCTCACCCTCAGGATCAGGCAGTCCCGCTCCCAGCGCCAGCCTCTGCCCAGCCTCCATCAGACAAACTCCCCCAGGACCAAGCAGTTCCAACCCAGCCAGATTCACCAGAGCTGCCCTCAGAAAACCCTTCTCAAACCAAGCCCAAAAGTAAGAGAAACCCAAATGAACTCTTTGTGCTGACATGGAATGTCGATGGCCTTGATCTAGAAGATGTTGATGAACGGCTCTGTCAATTGCTGAGGTACCTTTCCAGGTGGGTCATTAAAATATGTTTATAGGGTATGACAGCATGGCAACCACTTTTGAATTATGGAGTTGTTTCTTTGCTAAAACCTTGTTTTATGTTGGTAGGATCCGTCCAGATATAATTCTGTTGCAAGAGCTTATATCCCCCATGGCAGAAGCCCTTGATCGAATCATGAAAGATTATGAGTTTATTCTGGGTAAGGGACATTGACCAATCTCCTTTGAAATATATCAGTTCTAATAATTTTTCAATCAACACAGTTGGTTAGTTGTGTGTTTAGTTATTTCCACTGGTCAGTTACTTGTGCTTAAACTTTCTGTTTCCTCTTCTAATGAACAACTCTGTGGTAGGCAACACCAGCGGCTATTTCACTGGGATAGCGCTGCATAAGTCCAGGGTGAAACTACTCCAGAGCAGTGTGGTGAATTACCCCACCACTGAGCAGGGCAGGAATCTACTAATGGCACAGGTGGGAAACTGATGTCTCACACGCACAAGTTGACAACACCCAGCCACACTGGCTTTCATATTTACTGTCTGTGTATAGCATAGCGATGCTGCTGCTGCCATGCCCATGCGGCAATGTCAACATGACTAACCATACTGCTGCGTGCAACATAGAGGTCTAATGTGTTTGGTGTTTTGGTAGTTACAAACGCGTCTTTCAACAATTAAACAGTAGCCTACACACACAAAAAAAAAATTGACATGCAATGTATCCATTGTACATTTTTAGAAACTGTAATACTGGCCGTAGAGTTACTGAAGAATATGATTAAAAAAAAAAAATTCTGTGCTCATGTCTGCAAATCTTCACGGCTTTACATTTCTCGCTATAAGAATGAGCTCTCTGTTACCAGAAAGATTCATTTCAACATATTTAAAGCACATTCTATAGATTTACCTGTGGCTTCCTTTTACTGAAACTTTACTCTGCATGTGCTCAGGTGAGTTTCTCAGGTCAGCCCCTGTTGGTGATGACCTCTCACCTGGAGAGCTGCAAAGATAACTCCCAGGAGCGGATGAACCAGCTACGTCGCGTGTGGAAAAGAATGAGGGAGGCTGCGGATGACCACAATGTCATATTTGGAGGTGACACCAATCTAAGGGACAGGGAGGTCAGTGACATTACACACATATACACACACACCATCTCTTCAGCCTCCTCATTCAGCTCATTGAAGCTGCAGATGTTTGCATACTGTATACCTCAGATACAGATACAGTCTTACCTCTTAGTGAATGTGTCTTTTGAAATTTACATTTGGTATAGCACTGTTACCCAAAGGGACCCATACTATTGCACAGATGCAGAAATTATGTTGTGGTGCTGTTTGTCTGTGCCTTTCTCCTCTAATTAAGTTATATGTGAGAACACCACATCACTATAATAAGCCTTTGCAAGAGTATAGATTCAGGTGTAAGAAGTAGATCCAGCATGACTGATAGCATACCATTGCACGCTGGGTATATGGACGTGGACCAACTGACAGACGGTCGATCTGGGTTCTATTCTGGGACTTTGCAAGTCTGTGTCTTTTTAAATACTTTGCTTTAAATATGTCACTTTAAATAAAGGTCAAGACATTTTCACCAACCAGCAGACTGTGCTCTCTGCTGGCAGGTCAAGTGGCTCGGTGGTCTGCCTGAAGGCATCTCTGATGTGTGGGAGCTTCTTGGACAGCCTGAGGACTGCAGATACACCTGGGATATGGTCAACAATAACAATAAGGACATCCCCTTCCCAGCACAACTACGCTTTGACCGTGTTTACTTAAGACATGGGAAGGAGAAGTCAAAGGTTAACCCAATCAGCATGAAGCTAGTGGGCCAGGATCAGCTGAAGTGTGGCCGCTTTACAAGTGACCACTGGGGTATCCTTTGCAAGTTCTCCATAGACTCAGGATTAAGCTCAGTTTAGACTCAACATTGGATTGATTAATCACATCACACATACTTTTACTGGCTATTTATGAATGGATTTCTTTTGGAATTGAATTGCACATGAGGAATGTCTGTGCTAAATAAATTGAGCTAATTTAATGTTTTTAATCTCATTAATGCTTTTTAAGATGATTAAATATTTATTATTGTGACTCAGTCATTTGCTGATGCTCTAGGAGGTTTTCATTTTACCGCTAAATTCAGATGGCTTTTAAATACAAATGATTTCATGTAGCGTTCTCACACGTTCAAGAAATTGCATCACCCACCTCTTATACCACCTGTGTCCACTAGGTGGAGCTCTATGTATGTCTTGAACACCTGCCACCTGCTGTAGATTAAAACTGGCACTCAGAATCTCATATGTGGCCTTCATATAATGGTACTCTGATGAAAGGCAATATTTCAGGTAATGACTTACAATCGTTTGAGGTAGTTTTTATTTTGTATTTTAACCTACAGTATATGATGACCTCCTACTGTCTATGATGACTCTTCATTGTCATTCTTAAAAACAGATAGGATGCAAAACAGTGACTAGTTCTTAGAAAATGTGCAAAACATTGGCTTGACAGGCAAGAGGAGTGATGCTCTCACATTTGAATTCAAGGAATGATGATGTTGCAGCCATTTAGACGTGTGACAATTTCTTTATTTGAAACGGATCATAAAGTTTGTGTGTGTTTGTATGTGTGTGTCTTAGAGAGAGAGATAGAGAGGGAGAGAGAATGGGGGAGAGAGACTGTATGTTTCTCTCCATATCTTTTTTTGTTATTTCAGTGCTAGGATGGTACGTGTTAGCTGTCTTTGCTGGGAGCGGTGAGCAATCTCGTGGAGATAGATGGATGGTAATATCCTCTTTGGGGAGAGGAATTTGAAAACAGGCCCCTGTGTTTTCATTTGGAAAATTGATTCAGGGTTCATTTTCTCAGCTGTTTAATCCAAGCAGAATTGAAATATGCCAGTAGAGTCAGCTGGAAATTAGGAAAGATGGCTAGCTGTCAGCTAGAATAATTATTTGTCATGGGCTTAGTCACCACATTCAGGTTAATGTAAGAGTATATTAATGCACCATCCATCTGGGCGACTGGTTGAGCCTTGATGATATATGGGGGATTGTGATATGTGCCAGGTGAAAACAATATTGAGCATTTTGGTTTTTAGTTAGAAATCTTTTTCCTCAACATTTTATGTGCCTTTATGTTTGTTCCCATTTGTGTGTGTCCATGTTCAGGCAATATAGGTAAAGATAGGTATCTTTCAAAAAATTCACCAGATGTAACGTACTGTAAGTGTTAGTCTACAGTTAGTCTATCACATATGTTATATTGTCATACACTGCAACATGATTGTTCAGCATAACTGTGATTTCAGGACTCTAAGGACTTTAAGTCAAAACAATCCTCTCCTAAAATGTTGTATATGAATCTAGTCTGCCTTGCCTATGCAGCTTTCCAACCAACAGGGGGCAAACCAGTGTCTTATATTTTACTTTTCTAACCCGCCCTCTCTCCCAAAATAAAAAACAAAAAACAAAAACAACTACCAGTGTCACTAAGAGTTCATTCAACACATTTTAATCTACCATCTGTTCCAAATTGCATATGTAGGTAGTGCTGTGTATCTATGGTTATTTTGGGCACAGGGGGGGGGGGGGGGGATGATAGCCAACTAATTTATTGCATTATGTTTTTTATAGTAAACAGATTGCATGTATCTCTACACAGACAGCTCTGGCGTCTTAAAGGGGCTGTGTAATTCTCTGCTTGACCTTTCAAAACCTCTTTTTTTTCTTTTTTGGCCCTCCTTTACATAATCAATCGTCCTCTTTGCTCTGCATACACAGTTTTCCCATACTGCCCTGTCAAAGTTGCTTTATTTATACAGAACCTGAATCAGCGTTTCCATGTTCGCTGGCTGCCATTATGACATAACCTCCCTGAGAGGTGGGGGTTATTAAGATGGGAAGCTTTGGACACCTGGCCTCGACAGGAATATTAATTTTCTTTCACTGTTGTGGGTCCTGAGAGTATTTGGGACATAACTGTACATATTTACATTGGCCTCAATGGTTCGGTAGCTGCAAATGTATTCATAGAAGTGACATTGCATCTGTCGCACGTCGCCTGTGACCATAAAAATGCTGACACAAGAAAGCTTTTGCCCCCTGTCCTCATTGTGAACATATTCTCACCTCATAATAAATACAGATAGGGCCAGGGGTGTGTATTTACACTCTGGAAATAATGCAGTTTGCATGATAACATCTACCTAATCAGTGATTATTATGCTGGGTAATGGAATTGGCTGTGTCATTCGTATTGATTCCTAGTTGTAAGCATTGTAAGTTTCACGTTTGAGCAATTTGTTTCGTCACCAGAACATCATCATTTTATTTAAGTCAGTGGATATGCTCTGTGTGTGTTTGTGTGTGTGTGTGTGTGTGTGTGTGTGTGTGTGTGCATGTGCGTGCATGTGCGTGTGGTGAATTGTAGGGAAAATTGAATTGAGCAATTTGGTTTTTAGGGGTTGTTTAGTCTGTGCAGTGAGATATCCTGACAGCTTTTCCTGATTAAGTTTTCTGCATTTCTTACGCTCTATGACAAGATCACTGAGAATGCTACATCTGTCTCTGAAAGCATACTCAATGTTTGCATAAACTCCAGTCCAAAGTCCAAAACAAAACAAAAATACACACATGCACAAGTACACACACACACACACACACACACACACACACACACACACACACATACAACACAGCACGGCAGGCCATCAGTCTTGAACTGTTTCCAAACATTAGTGTGGTCAACTGTTGGGTCTGTTTTACTTCATCTTGTGCCTTGTAGTGGTGTGCATGTATGTGTGTACATGTATGTGTGTGTGTGTGTGTGTGTGTGTGTGAAGGGAGCTTGCATGTGCAATGTACCACACTCTCTCTCTCTCTGGGTCCATTACCTTATGCTTGCCTTGCTGTTGCCGTAGCTGCGGCACTTTGCATTCGTCTCATTACCACGACCACTGCCCCACCCCGCCCCACCCCCAACACCCGCCACGCTCCACCCTGAGAAATGAGCCGTCATGTGCCTATTGACACAGAGAAATGGGAAAAATTTACACAACTGGACTTTTATGGCAGGGCAAATGACAGGGCCAAAAAACTCATTGTGCTTCCTTGCACCAGCGGCAGCAATTAAATTGATTTGATGCCGAGATGACAGCACAGGCCCTAAGCCTCCTGTTACACTCCTGTCGGGCTGCCTCCCAGTGTGGCCGATCTGTTAGTGGTTAATTACACCCTAACGCACCAGCACCAACAAACACGGACTCGGGTCAGCCGTCTCCACTGACTGCCGGCATATGTTCCAATACTTCATGCTGTTCTTGTTGTGTGTGCATTTGTGTGTGCTTGGATGTGTGTATGTTTAGGTGTGTGTTTTTAGCAGACATCTGCAGTTGGGTTGAGGTTACAGACTGTCAAGAGCATATGTCATTTTGTTGTTTTGACCTACCGTTGTTCTGCTGCCAAGTTTGCAGATGCAAATGCAAGTGTGTCTTCTAGCTTGACGATGCTGAAGATCACAACCTCTGTGACACGTAAATTATGATAAATACATTTCCAAACATTTTTAATGACTTCACTGATGTTAAAACTGTATCTTTTTATAGAAGACATTTTATATAAGAAAGGGATTAGTTGTTGGGTCATTCCATTGGCACAGCTCAGAGTTATCTGGTGAGGTTTCGCAAGAAGAGACTCTTCTCTAATCTCCTTTAAACTACTCCTGATGATAACAAAGTGTGTGAAGTTCTTTATCATCTTATCTTGATTGCAGACTCCTCACACACAGTGTGGATTACACTGTGTCGAAAACATGCTGGACAACATTTCTGGCCATAAGAGGGAGAGAGAGTCAGAGCACTATACAACCTTGCAATCCACTCAATGCAGGTGGTGAGTGTATTCACCCCGTTGCCATGGAGATTAAACAATGATGTCATGGCACTGACAGGCCCACCTGTGCCAGCGTAGATGAGGAGCAGAGATAATTCCAGCTGAAAGTTGAGTTTTTTTTCTTAATCTTCCACCAGACATATTTGTGATGTGATAAGGCAGAGCTGTCAATAAGGATCAGGAGAGGAGGATAGATAAGGTGCTGAAAGAGAGAGAGAGAGAGGAAGGGATGCAGGCAGAGGGGAATCTCATTGCTCTAAAGCGGCTTGTGAAAATGTGAGATTTGGTGAAAGAAATTAACCTAATTTATGGAAGATTTCCAAAATCTGCAAGGAAAAAGGTGTGCGATATTTCTGACTTGAGCCTCTATGGAACTACCCCCGTGTTCCCTCTCAAATGAGAGGGGAGTTGGGCTGGGTTTAAAATAAAACAATGTAGCCATCACACTAGCACCCTGCCTAACAAATGCTTTGGTCATAACCATCTTATTGAATTACTAAACAAATTAAACACACAAAATTGCTGTGCCATTACTGGATTTGCTCTGAAATCAGGGCAAACCAGTCTCTTTGGGCTGTGGGACTGAGAAATGGTGGCATATTGATTTACTGTAGGAAGGTGAATACTTGGCCCTTCAGGAGCGAAGTGATATGGCAACAATATTTGGTCCACATTAAATAAGCAGTGAAAATCTCATAGATTTATTGGCTCTTAGTGGGGATGGGACCAGGCAGGCTGAGCTGCTGATGATTCATCTTCACAAGCATTAAATTGTTTGCTCTTTGCTTCTAACTACATCAGCCATTGCTTTTAACACTGGTTTAACTAGTTTTGGCTATTATCTGCTGAAGATCTTTGGGGCTTCACATGTTTTGCCGTTAATCTGCAGAAGATTGTGAATGACAGGTCAAAAAATGTTACGCAAGGATGAGAATTTTAGAACACTTTTTAGTAAATAATAAAAACATGAACATGAAACCCAGACTCACACTGTAGATAGAATTAAAGAATTAAATTAAATTGGTACCATCTACATCATTATCTTCTCAAAAATATGAGGACCAGTATTGTGTGTGTGTGTGTGTGTGTGTGTGTGTGCGTGTGTGTGTGCGTGTGTGTGTGCGTGTGTGTGCACCTCCTCCGTGCATTGTTGTAACTTCAGCACCATGGACAGCACCTGAAAGTCAAAATTTAGCGATTTAACACAAGTGTAGCATGTCCTCACCCCACAATGGTGAATTATTGACTGTTTCCTTCAACAAGTCAATAGAGCAAATAAATGTTTCAAAGATTTTGAAAACTAGAAGTAGTGCTCAGACTGAAAGATTTTCTGGTTCTTTCTTTTGATAGAACTGATCAATATGCTGTGTACGCTTGACAGAGTGAACACATCCTCACGGCATTGCACATTTCCCAATCTCTGTGTCCTTCTGTGTACCCCAGAGAGATGGGCCAAGCTTCAAGAGACAGTCACCGAAGGACAGCTGGTGATTATCCAAGGCTGACGCCTTAAAAACTCATGACCTTTTCCATTGAATCTCAATCACCCCAGGACTCTGGACTGAAAACATTTTCTGAGAAAGTCACTCTTCAGCTCTTTTAAAGCGACTCTAATTTTCACTGAGACAATTCCCTCACATTTTCTTCACACATCACGGGAGGCCCTTGTGGATAATGCTCTTGATTCAAACCCGAGTTCATGCTTCTGACAGTTGTCTACTGATTATCTGCATTCTGGAAAGAGAGAGAGAGAGGCTGCTTTCATGAGGACCCTTTTTTGCAATCATGACACTGCACTCAGAGCAGTTGCTGGCTCCTCTCACAGTAATCAAAGCTCTTTGGTTATCTGTGTCTTCCAGTGGCACTCTGTCAGAGACCTGCTGGCTTACTGAGACCCAGGCGTTGAGAGAAAGCATGAGATTTAGTGCCTTCTACCATATTCTTTTTTTTTTTTTTTGCAATACATGTATGATCTGCGATCTCTGAATTGCTGCAAGATTGCACGATTCTTGCCCTAGCACGTGTCATTATTCATGTCTAGCAGGAGTCAAGCCTGTGCTTGCAGAGCAGTAAGATTAATGTGCTTGTACTGTTACATCTGATAACACAATAGAAGAAAACAAGATGCTTGTGTGGGTTGGATTATATACCGTTCATGTTGGCTTGATATCATCATCAAAAGTGAATGTTGCTTATGACAGCAGAGAACATGGTGGGGTGGGGGGTGGGGGGGGTGTGATGCAAGTAGCTGTAGCTGTACTGTCTGGTGGGTTTTAGAGACCCGAGACAACTAGGTTTGAGTCTGAGCTGAGTCATTTCCTGTTCCCACTCCATTTCAGTTCCCACTCCAGTTGAAATCAGTTGCCTTTTTTTTTAAGTCTAACCATGCCCCATCTTTAAATAAAGGCTTTTTGCTGTGAGTGTTGCCTGAAGAAGGCTCGATGGCCTCCACATTTTTGCCTTCCCTTATGTAGTAAAAATGGCAAAATACAATATCATAGCAAAATACAATATCATGTTGAACGGAGGTACTAAGGGCGTGCTAGGCTGGCCATACATCCCATACTTACTTTCAGAGAATGCTGTTGAAGTGTGGGCCAGTTGAAGTCATTTTCTTCTGTCTGTCTGTAACTCCAGTGTATTATTAGGGATTATCATTACATTTTAGTCACATTATCTCATCATGTCTTTTCTTCTGCGGTAAAAATGAGCTTCCCAACCCATTTATTCCACAGCTAAAGCCGCTGACATTCATTTTCGTAAATCTTCACTGTCACAATCAGTTTTAAAAGAGAAGGTGCTTGTGATAGCTATAATTTTATGACTTATCATTAGTCAGAGAAACCTGGCGATGATCGAGAAGATTTGGAATGGAGTTTGGCAGCTGAGTAATCTGTTGATCTGCACAAAACCAAATACACACACACATACACACTCTCCCCCACACACACAAACACACGTGTGAGAGACGGATTATGAACTCGCTCTCTCACACACACACACACACACACACACAACAAGAACAGCATGAAGCACTGGATCACAATGCTAAGGTGTTGGTGAAGACAGGCCCATTGATTGTAAGCATTTGTAATTACATCAGAGCGCTTGTCGGTTCCACCAGCATATGGTGAGTGAAGATGCTACACACAACTCTATGAGTACCAAACCCTATGGATGTGGCTATCATTTTTTCTTCTTTCTGGCTCACTCTCCACAGTTGTGCCAGACACCTTTAGACCTCTGAAAACAGTGAAGACTTTAAGAAGATAGAGTTGGCTATGGTTGAGCTCCAGTCCTATTTTTGGAGCAGTCGAGCGCTTCTCTGGGGTGAGGTTGCCATGAACACCGTTGCTGTGGTGCCTGAGAAGACAGACCCCACCAGCCCTCACCCCCCCTACACACACACACACACACACACACACACACAGTCGGTGGAGAGGGAGGGAGAGAGGATACTGATGCTTGTCTTTCAGGGATGCCGCGGCTGGCTGGCTGGCAGGGCCATGACTTGTAACATTTAACGCCTGCCCTTGCTGCACTGCCACAGGCCACAGGCTGTCTGAGTGACTGCCTGATTGAACGCTCCTGATGGAGCACAGTCTCACCACCATGTATGACACTGGTCTGCTCTACCACATGACAGGCAATTCAACCATATACACACACTCATATAACAAACTATTGGGTACACAGTCACCAAATCAGCAAATGCTTGAATCTGTTGTGTCAACATGGACCAAAATCTCAGAGGGATGTTTCCAGCACATTGTTGAGTCAATGCAATTAAGAATTAAGGCCATTCTGAAGACAAAAGGGGCCAACCCCATTACAAATAAGGTGCACCTAATATCTGTCCGCTAATTCGCTAGTTCCATTAAAATAACACTACGATATAACACTGAACACATCCCAGATACTCCACTGATCATCTCTTACAGGCGTTAATGGGGGATTATTTGCAGTCTTCTCAGAGTCGTGAAGTGAGAGGGGAAAAGGGAATTTGAATACTGAAAACACACGTACTTTATATTACATTACATTACATTATATGTGGCATCACACTCAAAGAAGCACATTAAGAGACAATTATAAGGGCGCTGATATCATGATAGTATTCTGTGCATCTGTTCTTACATATGCCAGCCCAAAAGCATAGCATAGATATTGTCCACTGTTACTTTAGTTGTTGTTTTAATTTACTGTTCATGGCCCTCCCATCTACCAAATAACCCCAACGAGCAGAACCAGTGCCCTGCGTACTTTTTTACAACCTGCTGAAGAATGAGCCCATCCAGCGATTATCATCATCATTATCACAATCTATTTCCAGAGACAGTAATCTTCTCCCTCCAAAAAATCTGTGCTAAATTATACCCACACTCATAGCGTGTGTGATTGGGAGCCACAGGGAAACACAACACTGATTTGATTATTTGGCTTTCTAAAGAGGCCTCATAATGTTCACCGTTTCCTGGAAAGAAACAAGCCTGCCTAATGTCGGCAAGAAATGCAATGGAACCTGACCTAAAAAGCCACGTCTCATTCAATCTGTTCCAATTTGTAATGAAAATCATTCCATTCCACCAACAATTGTGATCTTTGTTTAGTTATTGACAATCACTATCTAAGAATAACATGTACTTGCAATATGATTGTAATGGTAATGCACTGATTGTTTCTAAATGAGCAATAAAGGAAATCATATTTTCTGAAATATACACTTTTTACATTAGAGTATTTTAGATAAAATCTTAACATGGCCATAGGTGGGGGCCCTTCACAATCAGCTTACATTTGCAACAACACTGACACATCAATAATGTGTTGGTCAATGCAGAAGCCTTCTAAAACAATCCCTGTGTGCGTTTTTCCTCCGTCATTCCTTTCAGGCAGCTGACATCTCTGTGACAGAGGGCGAATTGAAAAGGGAGGCTTTGACAGTTAACAGCTAACATGATTTACAGCACCAGGTAGTCAAGGACTGTGAACAAATGACATGTCCAGTTCCTGGAAACACATCTCTTTACCTTTAATTAGTCTGGCTGGATATCAATCAAAACCCAGAACCTATCAATCAATCAATCAGAAAAAGATGTGCCTGTGTCTCTTAAACGTAAAGTGAGTTATTGCTTTGGTGGAAGGATGTATTGACAGTTCCATGTGTGTGTGTGTGTGTGTGTGTGTGTGTGTGTGTGTGTGTGTGTGTGTGTGTGCATGTGTGTGTGCGTGTGTGTGCTATTTGCCTGGGTTGGTCTTTTTTGCATGTAGATTGAATTGTGTATATAGAGACTGTATTTCTGTGGATATGCATTTCTCTCTATGTCTGCTGTCTGTGGGTGAACAGCCAGCACAGAGTGAATCATGATAACATTCTGTTCCTATAAATCTGAAGGCTAGCAATGACGTTATTCATCAAAGTGAACCTGCAGTGTTGTGCCACATTCATTTTAAATGGATGTAATATTCCAGTTTTTGTGTTTCGAGACTTGTTCAGTTGTTCATATTCACCATCTGTGTGTGTGTGTGTGTGTGTGTGTGTGTGTGTGTGTGTGTGTGTGTGTGCACATGCACATACAGTATGTGTGTGTTCATGTTTGTCTCTCTCGTTGTCTTACCTTCTGTATATGTGTGTACATGCATGTGTTTGTGTGAGTGTTCAGACATGCATGGGAAAGCATGCTTTTGTGCATGCATGAAGGAATGAGAGAGGATATTCAAAAACAAGCCCTTTCAATAAGGTACACGTGCATACTGCTTACAGTGCACAAACACACATGCATGCTTGTGTGTCTTTGTGTATATGTGAGAATGCCATTCATGTGTTTTTGTGCTTGCATACATGTATGTGTATGTGTGTATACAGAGGCGAAGTGTGTGTGTGTGTTTGTGTATGTGTGTGTGTAAACAGCAGCCTCCCTGTTCATCATGACAAAAGAGGGAAGTGATTACCCCTGCAGCAGGCCACCTATAGAACACCCCCCCCACACACACTTCACCCAGTCCCTTCTCTGTTGTCAATCAGCATGACGGACAGCTGAGTGGACCTGTCAGAGTTAAGCAGGCCCCTTTGTTCCTGGGCCCTCTGTCAGCTGCCACAGTGGGGGCCAATGCAGAGTGACATGGTGGGTGGGAGCGGCAGCTGGAGACAGCCGCAACTGTGTGAGGGGTGACACGGGCGGAGGCGAGTGCCAAGAAGGAGTGTGAGGGATCACAACAGTAGAAACAGGCATGGTGTAGATGTGGACACTCACACACACACACTTAAAGATGCATGCTTGCTCTCATGCCCTACATCCCCCTTTTCTCTCTTTCTCTCACACAGAGAGACACACACACACACACAAACACACATATATACAAACTCAGTCTTCAACTAAGTTAAACATTACTCTTGTGTCACCTCCAGTGTGACAAGTGGGTGTGTGTCACCATTCATAGTAAGAGAGACTGACTGAGCCAGTGACTGAGCCTCGGAGAGCCAGTGACACACGCATACACACACACACACACATACACACACATACACACATACACACACACACATACACACACACACGACACTGGCAGGAGGCAGTGAAGCTTGCTGCTGTTCCCGAAAACATCTGAATGATGTAATACCATCACTCTCATACTTGAACAAGTCTAGTCATCAGTTCCTGCTGTTGTTGTTGTAATTGTTTCTGTATAAGAAAATGTTTGTGTGTGTGTGTGTGTTGTGTGTTGTGTGTTATGTGTGTGTGTGTGTGTGTGTTGTGTGTATGTGTATGAGAGGGGGAGAGAGAAAGAGAACTAGAAAATATATGGCTGCTACACTGGTACACTCGTAAGTGGACGTACACCGGTGGCTCTCTCTGAAGTTGTGTCTGCCTGTGTTTGTTTGTGTATTTGTATGTTAGCCCATATGTGACTTGTTTTCTAATATCCTCTCTCCCTCTCTCTCCCTCTCTCTCTCAATCTCCCTAATCCTCTCTCTCCCTCTCTCTCTCTCTCTCTCTCATTCGCTCTCTCCCCTATTCCTCCCTTCCCCTATCCCTCATGTTCCTATACCAGCAGCTATGTCTTCCAACCCTAATACATGGATGCTGAGACTCTTATTGCCCCCTCCGGGCTGCACCACCTTGCGACAAGGCAGCCTAGAAAATAAAGACCTCCATTCAGGGCACAGGAGAGGGAGGGGGGAGATGGGATAGATTTTCCATGAGATCGGTCCGCTGACTCGTGTGCCACAGGGCACAAAGCTCTCAGGCTCTCACTTCTGTAACCGATAACAGAATGAAAGCTCCAACAATGCCAACCACTTCAAAAAACGCACACACACGCACACACACACACACACACACACTCAAGTGCACAGAGTCTCTGTGAGACAGTCGCTGCCTTCAGTGGGCTTTGTGCTTTACTGTGAATGATGTTTGTTTGTATTGTTCATACAGAACATGCTTGAATAAGCATGAGGTCTTTAACAAAGAAAGGGCACATAAATAATGCTGTGTATCCTCACCTCTGTGATTTAAACGTGTACTAAAAAAATGACTACATTCTATCACTGCAATATAGTGGCCAGAGGTCTATGTTGTTAAACTGTGGGCTATGGATTGGAACACATGCAGACATAGGCCTCTTTGTTTGATTAATGCTGTCTGAGAACAGGATTCCGAGATATATCTGTATATGCATCAGCAGTTTGGGATGGTAAGAAAAGCACGTATATGATTTAAACACTGTGGGAGCCACTGTGTAATCAAGGGTGTTGCTCTCCTGTAAGTGAAGCTGACATCTTGTCAACCAGATGAAGCTTAGTAAAGGCAATAGGAAACGACAGACCCTACTGAATGGCTAGCTCAGGATTCTTCTCTTTCTGTTCCTCCTTCCGTGACTGCCACGTTGGGTTCCTCGACACAGGAATAATTACAGTCTAACACGGGCTATGAAGTTGCCGTAAATCTGGCCCCCGCCATTATCCGTCTAGGATCCTAAATAATCAGCCTGCCAAGTGCGGGCACTTATCACTTCCATCAGTAAGCTCCTTCTGGACTCGCTAGCCCTCATTAACTGCCTATTGACTGTCCTATTGACATGCTCTGGAATGCCTTTAATTCCAGATTATCTGCCTTTCTCAGCTTTAACAATGAGCGGCAAATGGAAAGCGAAGTCGAAGCAGAAATAATTTATGCCTCTGGAAAAAAATGGGGAGTCCTGCTGGCAAAGAGGGAGGTAATTACAGTCTCATTTTTACTTTCTATAGCTTGGCCTTTTTGTGCACACTGTTTTCCCTGGGCACTCAATGGTGGTTCAGTACAGAGGTGAGAGAGGAGAGAGAGAGAGACAAAAAGAGGAGGAGGAGGGGTGTGTTTAGTGGAGGAAGGGGGGGGGGGTTGATATCCTGTAATTCATTTGTAGCATGTACTCAATGCTTGTAAAAAAAGAGAGAGAGACATTCTAAGATTTACATCGATCTCGACTCCTGACAGTGTTGTGTGTCTTCCAGGTGTAGCCGCACGTCTTTGACAGATGATGTGGAAAATGTGAGGTTTTGATGTGTGGCTGAAAAATGTGCAGAAGAGTTATGTGTGGAACAGGAGCAGGGGCAGGGGCAGTGGCTTGTGAAGACGTGTGGCGCTGGAGATGTCACGTGCTGCCAGGCTCTGTCATGTTGTTTGCTCTTTGTTTGTTGTTTGCTCTTTAGCCCCACGAAACAAAGGAGACCATAGACCATAGCACATATCCCAAGGACCTGGATGGCTGCTGATGCCCAATGGTGCATGACAACAAAAAGAGGATAGATCTATTTATCAACTATTTATCTATCTATCTATCTACCTACCCATATATGCCTTCCTCTCCATGTACTATATTCTTTCTACTTGTAGCAGACTTGTAGTCGCACTTCAGGTTGAAAAGTAACCCTCTATTCAGACAGATTCTGGATATGGTTCTCTTACATCTTACATCAGTAAAACCACTAAAAAAAGAATCATTAGTATTCTCACCAGACACTGAATGTCTTGTCTTGTGGACAGGATAATTGGTTTTAAGCAACAAAAAGGCCCTTTCACACAGCCCCTTTCAAACGAACATGAGCAATGGCAGTGATCTTGTCTATTACACTTTAACTTTTAGCTTTCTTATCAGATGACAATGGATGACTTTTTTTTGAGAAACTGTTTAGAACGCAAAAATGTTTTTTATTCAGTTATTCAATTATTCACTTTCATACATGTAATGTTGCCTTCATTGGCATTAACATGACTCGTGCGTGACCCACATTGCAATGGAGAGAGCTCAACACAGAAATAGCTTCTCAAGCTGGCTGGCCACGCTGGGGTCACTCCTTCTATACTGACCCCTTTATGGTGACTGATCAAGTGGACTCACAAGAGTGGGCTTAGGAACTGCACCCAGTTCACCTGTTTGTTAGTCAGACTACCGCTGCTCCATCTCATCCTCACAGTACTCCAGCAAAGGCTACACAGTGTACCAGCGGTCATACTGGGGGAAGAGCAGAAAGGAAAAACTGGAAGGACATCAGTGTCTTGTCAAAAGTTTTATTCAAAGTAAACAAGCAAAGGGACAGTCAGAGTCCCTGAATTCCACAGGAATGTTTCTTCTAAAGCAATTTTGGCGGCCTCTTTTCAGGGCTCGCCGTGTCAGGGTAATTGATGTGTTATTGTCTGTGCTTTCCTCACCACCGCCATCTCCTTTAATATGAATACGTTTTCCATCAGCCGCCGCACAAATACTGTCCTAAAAGTAATAGCCCTGGAAGCTGATAAATATCCAAGCATTTGACAAGGAGGGTAATAGCCTCAACGCCAGTGCCATTTCTGTGACCCACCGTGGTAATTTAGAGAAAGTGCCCCCCTTTAGTCGCCAGAGACCACGGAAAAGCAGTGAAACAAAACCCGACAGTAGTGTTTCATCACAGTGTGGCATAAATGGGCCTTAGTATGACTGTTATATAGGAAGAGAATGGGTGCACTATTTCTGTGGTCGTTTCTTTCGATAGCAGAAGGATAGTTTACTTGTACGGTGAAAAGAAGGTTCTTAAACAGGGTCATATATATCAGGGATCACTGACACACTTTCAGTTCGGAGCCTGGATCTTGGCACACCTTTGTTTACTGTTGTGAAGTTTAATGGTGTGTGTGTGTGTTTGTGTGTGTGTGTGTGTGTGTGTGTGTGTGTGTGTGTGTGTTTGTGTGTGTATGAGGGACTCTGCAGTGTGGCCAGTTAGCTATCCGGGGTGGACAGTGTCACTGCCAGTCGGCCGCCTGGAGCTTGTGGCTGACCATGCGTGAAATTACAACACCAGGGAGTGAATGCTGCAACGAGGGGTGCAAAACACACACACACACACACACACGGCTGTTCTTCTCACAGATTCCCTGTGTGACAGCAGCATGAAGGGACGTTAGCCCCCACCCAGCCTGTCCTCTTCAATCCCATCCACCCCACACCACACCACACAACCCTCCCCCACAAGACAGCAGTTCCAGAGTTCTACAGCTTCACTCCCAGCATGTCAACATGGAAGACGCTCACTGTGAGAAGACAGTGGCAGCTTATTTCCGGAATGTGCTTCCTGGGGCACCAAAAACAACAGCTGAACATGAGAAGGCAATGAAAACAAAACAGTGAAAATGAGAACACTGCTGAAAAATATAATTCCCAGTGTTATGTAGAGATGAGGTTTTGCTATATATACACACTCCCTTTCTAATATATTCAAAAATACTGGTCTGGGTTTTGCAGGTCCAGATTGCAACCTCTGAGAAACGGTGGGGGTTGTCTTAAGTCTATAGAAATCTATAGAAACCCCTCTATGAATTTTTCTGTATTGGTTTGGGCCACACAGCACTTTCACACAAAATCCTCTTACTAGACGTTTGAAGGATCTGCAGATTCCACATTGAAGTTCCTGCATTTCATTCCCATTATACTGGTGAAAGAGAGAGACTGATTGTCGGATTGTTGGATTCTAATCCATCCCATCCCATTCACATGACAGTGTCAGATAAAATTAAAAATACACACATCCTAACATAAAAGCTGACTAGGTGCATCTGTAAACAATAAAGATAAATGCAATAATAACTGTTAAAATAAAGTTAGAATCAATCTTTTTAGTTATTCAATATTCTAAATTTGTCCATTTAATTAGGCATGATTTGGGACACAAAAGATTGTTATTGAGATATTGCTTTGTTGGCTTCTCATCAGTCTCATCAGTGGTATATCGGAAGCAGTAAAGGATTACCTCCATCTCATTCCTGTTACAGTAATATGGGTTCAAATGCATGTGTTCTCCTTGCTTGACATCTCCATTACATGGCCCAGTGTGTAGATGACACGCATGTCTGGGCAAGGAAATTAATGGAGGCTGGTTTCAAACATCTGCTTCATGAGAAATGAATAAATATCCCCCTTCGTATGTCTATCTCTCCCTCTCATTTGGCAGTTGATTCAAATTTATCTCTCAAATGCAATGATGCAAAGACAAGACATGGTCCTCATTTTAATAAGCACCCTGGGCGGCGTACTCATATCGTGATAATATCAGCAATAATAATAACGGTAGTAATAAAGAAATGCTTGCGTCGCTGGGCACAGTGGAAAAGTAACTATTTTTGCACCCCATGAGGCCACTGTGAATGCTTCTGAAAAAAACAAGAGAGCATCTGCACTGGGAATATAATTACAGCACCATGTGTGCAATGATGAGTGCCTCACTCTTTGTGGATTTGGATGAAACTGAAATGCAACATGTCTCTCTGATTTGTGTGCCTTCAAAAGCACTTGGTAAAATGTGACCAGCTGTGATATGAGCTGAGGTCAGCCACCTCGGCTGGGTTTTATTATTCCAAAGCTCTCAGGCAGACTGGTGTACAGACAGGAAGCAGAATAGGCATTAAGGGGGCAGTTAGACTCAAACCAAGGTGGTCATAACGAGATAGGATTTTGACCTCATCAAAATAAGAAATCTCGTACTCTTCCATTCCCCTGTCTGTTTCTCTCTTCCTCCCTCCCTCTCTCTCTCACTTGCTGACTTTCTCTGTCTTTCTGTCTTCCTCTCAGGCAATACATCCATCCTTTGCAATTAGTCTTTGTCCAGTCTTCTGCAAGACAACCAAGCAGTGATTTGTGTAGATTTCTTCCAGTGGTTTAAAGATCATTGAAGAGACATTCTTAATGGTGAAACATTTCATTCATTTTCAGTTGAATTTGTTGCTTTATTACTTACTTTTGTTTTGTGTTTCGGTAACACTTTCTATACGCACTTTCTATGAGCACTTTCTGTGAGCACTTGAATGAACACCTTCTATGTGAGAAAGGGTTAGAATGCCTTCATAAAATCTTAGAACAACTGTCAGTAGCATGTTGTTTTCTGTTTATGTTATTTACTGTCAACTGTTTATACACTCTAATGACTGTGCTTATAAGGCATTACAATGTTATCTTAAATATTTACAACTTGAAGAGTCACAAAGCATTATAAAGTTACTCATGAAAATAAATAAGGCACCATTATAGACAATAAGTAAAGTAGTATGTTTCCCTAGTATTAAAAGGCCAAACAAGCTTACCAATGTTTGTGTTATGTAGCCTGTCCAGCAATTAGAACATTTCCATTCTTACTAACACATATTCTTAAAGGTAGGGTATGACATGCTTTCAGAAGTCATTTTTGATCTTTACATCGCAATCACAGACAATTAATGAATAAAAAAAAATGTCAGTAGTAACCTGATAGATCTACAAAATATTCCTAAAAATGTAAACAAACAACACATGATAAGGCATGGATGTCTGAAGCAAGGGAATAGGTCCTTTTGATTGTGTATTTTGAAAACTAAGTTTGCCTGTGCCAGTCACTTCAAGGATTTCATATCTCTCACTAACAGAGTACCATATCATGGATCCCCATCATAGCATTACATATTAAACATGACTACTCCTTTGTCATTAAAAGAGGAGTAAAAGTAATCAAGATTAACCCAGGACCAGTGGATCTTATCTAATAAAACCTCTTACAAATTCACATTGTGACTTTGATTCTGCTGATGATGAAGTGGTTCATTATCAACGATTTGGTCCAGTGACATCACTTTTCCATGGATCTCAGCTTAATATTTATGTTCAGCGGAGTAGTCCAGCTGAATGCCTCTAGAGATAACCAGCTACTATGGCCCAGAGCACTGAGCATCAGGCAAGGGCTGAGGCGGGCAATGGCAGAAAAAAGCATTAGCCTAATGAATTCTTCTGTTTGTCACCTAATTTTCTTGTCATGTGGTGAAAGGCGTCTGGAGACCTCTTGAATGTCCTCAGCTCTCCTCAAGTGACCTCGCTTCACAGCCGTCACAGAACAGTTTTAATTTGGGCTGCTGACCCCTCGGCAAAACTACTGCTCTTGACCACAGGAGCGTTTTTAAGTGTCTGGCAATTAGAGAACATAAGAGGACCCCACACTCTTCAGACAGGTTTGATGTGACTACTTCTGAGGAAGATTTCTGCTAATGGGTTCCATTCCATTCAAATGTATGCAAAGCCATGCATGAACTCCTGTTTGGGGAAACAAGGAACACAACAGTCCAGAGGTGCTGTGCTTTCACCTTCCTCCCAGTGTCAACCAGCACATTTCTTAACATTCACAACCAATGTCCATTTTATAGGTGCATACCTACTTGAAGTATGCAAATAATCAGAGTTGCAGTGGGGATTTTTTTAGTGGGGGTTATGTGATTTTAATAAGGCAGGCCTAATTGCAAACAAAGTCACGTACATCTTCACAATCAACGTCGATAGTATCACTGCATGATTATGGTCATCGTATCATATGAAGTTGCATTTTTTATGACAGCAGAGGGCTTATTGGAGAGAAGTGTGCACTTATTGGTATCACTGGTAATAAAGCATTATTAATCTAATGTTATAAATGAATGCCTAATGTTTTAAACAGTGAGAAATTCATAAATTATCTGTTTCAAGAAGTTGGGGCACTCTGTAGCCCTGTGTCCGATGCACACCACACCCCTGTAAATAGTGTAATGGAGGATATATCAGCAGAGCATCAAAAACCACTAGTAGTACCACTTTATTCCACAAAATAGCAAATACCAAAGTTAAGACTGTCTGTTTACTTGTATTTGATTTACTGAGACATGTGACCTACGTTTTATAATTGATTCTACATAATTCCATGTAAATGCTCCTTGTATATTAACGTACTCAGGTCTTGACTATTCTTTCCAGATATGATCCATTTCTAGAACAGAGCTGCCATAATACTGCAGCACTAACGGCGCTGAGGCAGCAGCTCACCCTGTTATGATCTCCCCATTCGCTCTCCTGTCAGATCAGATCCCCCGTGCATTAGTTGCCCCTCATCTTTTTATTTTCTCATTTTCTGATACAACCACGGCTGGGAGGGTCTCTCTCTCTCTCTCTCACACACACACACACACACACACACACAAACACAAACACACCATCTCTGCGCTAATTTCACGCCTGTGGATATCCCCTGTGAAGAATAGTTGGTGATTTTGGAGATGGCGGTAGCGGCGATACCCTCATCACTGTGACGCCCCACTTCTGCTTCAATCTCTGATCAGATATCCTGGACTGCCATCTGACAGGAGGGGTGGGGGGTGGGGGGGTGGGGGGGTTTGTGTGTGTGTCTGTGTGGGTGTGGGTGTGTGTGTGTGTGTGTGGGGGGGGGGTTGTGTTTGTCTGTGTGTCTGTGTGGGTGGGTGTGTAGGGGGGGGGGGGGCACAATGGGAGAAAGGGATTGCTGAGCTTTTCTTTCCTCTTTCCCCACACTGTGCTGTCATACGTGCAGAGACACATCTAACTGTCGAAACTAATCTCACCCAGCTCATCGCTGATAGCTGACTCGCGTTTGGTGGCACAGCGACAAAGCAGCCATGGTGCCACCTCCCCAGTGGCATCAAAGGCCTCTGAATGTGCCACATTGTAATGCATCAGTGTCAAAGAAGGCCAACAAACACCAGCTGATGGAAAACTGCAAACTTGTGTGGCAATGTTGACTGACAGCCTCCCCCACCCCTCCTCTCTCGCTTCTTTTCACCCCATGCCATTAGGTTCGAACCCATGATTGTGTAGCACCTCTGTGAGGCAGGCATGCTAGCAAGGAGGCTAAAACCTGTGGTTGCTAGCATGTGGTGTTAGCCTCTCTTTTCAGGATTAAGGAGGGAGGTTTACATACTTTATGTACAACTGCTGTATCCACTAGCTAACAGGACAATGTCCCTTTTCACTGACCCCCAGAATGTACCCTCTGGCTTTGCGCCATGTTGAAAAACGAGTCTAGCCATTTTCCTCTGCTTGAGTATAAGCGCTTTGCAAAGATGCTAGAGCACTTAAGGCCGAACAGCATTACTGCTGAGATGCTGAAATTAAGGGCATTTATCAAATCACACTTGATTGTTTGTGTCGGGGGGATGTGGTTTCCTGAGAGGCGAGGGTGTTGATGAAATATGCAGATCCTATTTGGAAGTTCTCAGCAGTGTTTTTCTTCTTGACTTAAATGAAAGAGTTGTGGTGTAATGTCTCGTGGGATGAAATATTGCTGCCTCTGCTCCAATGGTCCGCAATGTCACTCAGTTAACAGCAGCAGAGTAATCTCTCTCTCTCTCTCTTTCTCTCTCTCTCGCTCTCTTTCTTTCTCTCCCCTTTGCACTCTCTCTGCCTTTTTTTTCCTGCCCTTGCAGCCTGTCAGCCAGTCAGCCTGTCTTCTTGCAGAAACATACTGAAAGAGATGCACATGAACAGAAATAAAAATGGCTACATGTTCCCATCTTGCCCGAAATAAAATCCTCCATTCAGGACCACCCATACACAGTGTTTTTGTGTGTGTTAAGATGGTCTCTAAGAGTGATCACAAATGACAGATACTTGCACTATGATTTTGAGTTATCTGCTTCATTTTTTTTTTTCATTCACATGCTACACATTTAACAGATGAGCAGGCAACATTAGAATGGCTAGCCACGAAGCACAACTGTCTGTTAAGTTCCGTGTCCTTCGCAGTGGGGGGGTGGGGGTGGGGGGGGTCCCCTTTATACAGACCAGAGCTCTCATACCCTGATACAGAAAAGTTTGTAAAAAGTTTATATGTGACACTCCACTTATGCAGACCGGAACTATTCACGTTTGCTCCCTTTGCGTATTATGTTGCTCTATCTTGGTCAGTATTCAGTGATCTTTATTAGTGTGATAAGAAATGGGAACAGAACATTTGAACAGAACACAAATGCTTTTTTTCTGCCCTCTTGATCTTGAATGAGTGCATTTTAACCCACATTTAATATGCACTTAGCTTCATTAGGGCTGTGTTTTGAATCTTTTGGAAAGGAAGAAACAATGGAAGAAGGTTGTTATGGGTTTTGCTCACTAAATATTATTTTGAATGTTTCCCAGATGATATATTTTGCGATGAGATTGATTGGTTGATTTTAGTTTTAAAAAGGCGAGGCTTGGCTTTCTGAGGCAATTTATCTTTTTTGGAATATGATATTGAGAACATTTATATGGCCTACCTACTTGGTAATTTTTCAAAATTGCCTGCATTACATGAACAGATGAGAGCCGTACCACATCATAAAGCAATCACAGACCCAATGTGTACATGCTTATTAAATAGCAGCGACCAAAGCAAAAAGGAGAGAAGTGACAAACTCTTGTTGAGACAAAAAAAACATTTGTTACATTAAACAGCAAATGCAAAACACTTTCTCATAAACAACAATTATAGAACCAACAGAGGAAGCAATCACCGCCACATCAATTACTTTCCTGGGTAAGTTTAAAGGAAGGAGAGCCAGATATTCCAAGTACAGATGAAGGGAAATGATAAATTAAGGGGGAACGGAGAGCTTTGAAGCATGAAATGACACCACACTTTGGTAAGAAGTCTCAGCTGCAATGCAGCGAAATACCAGACTGAAGTCACTGAAGCCTGAAGCAAGGGCAGTTGCATGTCCTGAACAGGTAATTATAATACTGTTTTATGGGCTTAAGTTCCTAAGGGAATAAAATCAAGTTCATTGTGTAAAGTAAAGTAATTATACTGCTTGATTCAGTGACTGAGCAGATACATCGTGATCTTTATGGACAAATGGAACAGGTGTCTTTAGATGGCGCTCTGCACAGGGCCTCTTCATTGCCAGAAGCGCATTCGTAATCTTTCTCTGCTCAATAGTACACATCAGATATTCTTTAGCCACTATCCAAATGTTACTCTGCTGATCCACAACAGATCGTTGAGAGTTTATCCCATAATCCTGGATTACCTGCTACCCTTAAGCTTGTTTTTCCCCCATGTCTAACCATTATAACTCGTCTTGGTATGCAATCAGTCAGTGCGCTCAAGGAATGTCGTTGTCCAGTGGTTCTAACTGACCACAAAGCCTGGTGAAAAACAAGCTGACAGAACAACTAAACGGGATGACAGAACACCTAAACAAAAATTGCCTTTGTGTCTTGAAGCATTCCCTAGAGTCACTTTTTCAGTTCATTCACGCCAGGGATATGCTTGCTTTTAACTTCCTTGAGTAAGGAAATCAAGACTTTTCCCAAAGTCTTATTTTATAGAAGGATCTATACTTCTACTGGTGCAAGGGTATATATGGTACAGGCCATCAAGAGACAGGTTAGCTTTACCATACTGATGATGTATGTTGCTGTAATGCTAATCCTTCTTAGTAAAAGAGAAATCGCAGGTTCCATATTGGTATATTATTATAAGTAAGTTTTGTTCACAATATACTAGTAATAAGTTGGGTTTGTAATCATAAACAATTACTCTGTCAAAAATCATGTATATCCCCAGACTCATGTCTCATGTCCCATGAATCTTGAAGATTCAGAGATACTGTATGACTACTTGACATTTCTTTGTTCTTCGCCTTATTTTCAATGTATTGTGATTACATTTTAATCACTGTTAGCAAAAACAGAATAAATGACCAGAGCATGAGGGCGTAAGTCTCATCTGAAATCTGTCAGAAACCATGGTGCTATGGATCACTGTTTTAGTTGAAGACGTTCTATTGTGTCAATGTGCTTTCTCTCATCCTCAGCCTCTTCCCTCTCCCTCACCCTCTCCCTCTCCCCTACCCAACCTCTGCTGGTGTCCCTGTGTTTTTTTTCTCAAAACACCAGAATACCAAACACTGCCAATCACTGCCGACTTCTCCTCGGAGGCAGTAGGCGCCAACATCCTGGCTCACCATGGTGGTCTCATTACGGAGTGGAAGAATTCAGATGGTCTGTGGAGACATGGGGAACTGTTGCTTCCACCCTCCCCTCCCTACCCTTTCCTTTCCTCTCCCATCTCTCTCTCTCATCTACCTGTTGTCATTTTTGCATCCCCCCAATCTTTCAAACTAGATTTTTCTGTCATTGTTTTTTTTCCCCTCAATTCATTTCTTGTATCTATTTGCCTCTCATATTCCTTTCTCCCCACCCCTCAAAATCCTTCTTGCGTCTCTTGTGCCAAGTTGTGAGGGCAGACTCGCCCCACTCTGAGAGCAGGGGTAAATAATAACATTGGGGAGCAGCCATGGTGACTCACCACAGTCTGAATGACAAGTCAAAGCCCCCCCTGCGACATCATGAATTTTCATTACCTATCTTCTCATGCCCAGACAAAGAAGACAATCGGGCTCATTTAAATATCGCCAAGGCTCTGCTCAGACAGCAGAGAGAGTCTTCGGAGCGCAGCCATATTAACCTCTCGACTAGTGGCTACCTAATAATTTCAGTAATGAGGCATAGCATATGGCGTGACACGCTTGGCACAGGGTCATCGTTTGTTTTCTCGTCCCTCTGTGGGATGGGCTTGTCGACGACAGCCGTTCTTTATTTGCACCCATGTTCATAAGTAGTTGGTGGTGTCCTCACTGCTTCTGTTCAAATGTGATAAAGTCAGTTGTTGTTCAGCTGTTCTTTTGCATATTTGTAGCCTTATTTATTTTGTCGTTGCTCCTCTCTTTTCTAACCTCTGTTTTTCTTCTTCTTCAACTTGCCACTCTGGACTTGCGCTTCATTATACTGAGGATGACTGGGGCATTTATTAAGGCCAAAGCACTCGTCAAGCTCCCTTATTATAGCTAACTGAATGATTTCTGAAGCACATAAAGGTTGTTATCTTTACATCTCTACTAGAGGATGGGACTTGTATGTAGATATGCTTTTTACTTCATAACCAACTTTAGTTTCTCAACACATCCACAGGTTTCCCTTTCATTCACCAGTCAGGCCAGTGACCACTTGGCTTGGATTACTAGTTCTGAGGAACAAGCTAGCTGCTTGCTGATGCCGGAAAGGATAATATCTCACTTCAGTACATGAACATCTCATAAATCAAACCATTAATCATTAACAATACAACCTTTCCAATAGCCCATCGCTAACCACATCACAGATCTTATTGTGCGGGATGCCACGAGCCTGCTGAGTGGTTGGTTGACTGACTACTGTATACAGTATCTCCAGTGGAACTCCTTGTCAGATGGAGGTGAAATTTATGTCATACATTTTGCTCTTGGCTGATAAACAGCCATTTTCTAAAAGAGATGAGACGACCTTTCACTTTGACACAAAAAAATGATTTACCAGCAAAAAACTGCATTCAAGGGTCATTAAGCCTTTTTGAGAAAATGTAAAGTGGGTTCTGTGACATTAACCACAATATTCTACATGGGGAAAATTTATATCTGGAGAACATTAGACCACTATAATAAATTTCCTCTCACACTTGCCTGAAGTTGTTGTGGCAACAAATTTGAAAGTATGCATTGCATGCCACTGTAGAAATAAAAAATAAAATGCTACAATCTGACAGAGCAGGTTGTAGGGTTGTGGATCTGTTTCATGCGTTCAGGTAATACACAAGTTGACAAGCCAGGGGAAAAATATTTATATTCAGATTCATAGCTATGTCTTTCACTTCTGACTCATTTTGCGACTAGCCAGGCAAATGACACCTATAGTACCACTGCTTAATATTACTGGTGAGGGTACTTTCCAAACGCTTTGGGTTCATTGACTCAGCATCCACTCAACAAACAGAAATTGAAGGTTGTAGAAAGAGCCAATAGGTTTAAAGTTCAAAGTTTAAAGTGCCCACCCACTAGTAAATGTATATATGCTTTTTGGGAGAGTTACGACTCTTTGCACAAAGTCTAGAGAAATGAGTCTGGTTCACAAAGCTATACTGTGGCAGCCATAATATGAAAGAAGACATTTTTTTTAAGCAGACAAAAGAGTAGAGTATACTGTACGTTCGAGTGTTCTGGATGTGTGCCTTGTATATTGTTTGTATATTATATATTTGCATTTATTTATGCAAAGTGTTTTGTGTATTATGAGAAGTGAAGCAATTTGCTAATTAGCGACATCAGCTGTGAATCACATGACTCATGTGCTCCCATTATAGTGATGTCTTCCTTGATGGGTTCTTTTTTGATTTCCACACAAAGCAAAATCAGTGTTGACTCTGATGACACAAATTACGAATACATCATTACACACAGATTAAACCTGTGTGCATACAATGTTGACACAATGGAGTATAATGTCAACATGAAAAAAGACCCCACACACGCATACCCACACACACACACTCACACTATTCCAACCATCACCTCATCAGACCATGGTGTTTATATAGTTACTCCACAAAGGCTGGTTGAGCCTTTACTTTTCAACGAGAGCCATCTTGAGACAGTTTTGCCGTTTTGAACGCATCATTAACCTTTGCCCTCCTGGTAATGACATAGGTCACAGCTGTAATTATAGGTTTCTGTGAGTCCACCATGCTGATGGAAATCAATCGGGTCTGCCTAATTAACCCCCCTGTGCTGTCCTGTGTGGAGTATGTTACCAGGGAAGGACAAGGGGAAGTGTATGGCGAAGTGAGTAAGTTACATACTGTTTGTTATGCTCAGGTGCTGCTGTTAACGTAGTGCCGACAGTGGCTAAAAGCAAAGGCTCAATTAAACAATCAATACACACAGTAGGGTATCCCCCACATACCTGCTGCTTTGATGACTTTTCTTAGTGATGGCTTGACAACAGAAAGAAAATGACTGAAGAATAAAGCAGAGTGATTAACATGACAAGGTTTACATTGAGAAATCACAACAAGCAAAAATAGCAAATTTGCATAAAGAAAATAATTGTGAAACAATAGACAAAGTTGACTGAATGTGTCTTCTTGCCATTCTGCTGGAAACCACCATACAGCGAGTGATTGTGATGAATTTGATAAGAACAGTAACTATGCCTGTTGTATTAAGATCCTTTACCCTGCATGTGTGGTCTGTCTGTGTCATTCATGCAGACTGCTTGTGAAGTGTGTAAGCAACAACTATCTCTTTTCAATACCTGATGGTAGCTGGTGCCATGGAAGTCCACCCACCGTTACCTTCCTCTTGCTGATATCCAGCCGCAGGTTGTTGGGGAGGGGTGGGAAGCAGGTGCTGACTTGCCTCTGCCCATCTAGCCTAGCTGTCATGTAGTACCAAATCATACACAGTTTCAGTGCTTCAAACGAGTGAAGTGTGAACCTTCTAACTTATTAATGCTGTGGAGAAAGTCTCTTGGAGTAGCCTTTAGAGGGGTGGATGAGTGGGTGTGTGCACTTATGTTTGCTGTGGAAATGTCAGATCTGGTACCTAAATTGCACAGGCAGGGGGAGGGAGCGGGCAGCGAATGTGGCGATTCCTAACAGACACCACTAGGGGCTCCCTTCCATCCTTTGTGGCAAAATACACTGGGCCGTTGTCCGTGTTGGAGAGTAGAGCCTGCCCCTACCACCAAGACTGTTGTCACTGGACTAGTTTCCTTTGGGAAATCATTGGACTACATCCAACGAACTGCGGATTGACCTCACATAGATGCTAGGACAATCAGTCAACTGACTGACTGTCTCTTTTTAATCTGTGTATTGACGCTGGTGCCCCCTACCTGTGCCACATGATATGATGAATATTGTGCTATCTAAAGTTCATGAGGAGCCTGTAAGGATCTGATTTCCTCATCTTGCTGTTGGTTACCTGGATCAACATAAATGTGGGTCCAGGATCATCTTTGCAACTGACTAATCACATTGGTTAGTGATGTCATAGCTGTGTGACTTGGTAAAAAGACCAAGGAAAATCTTGCTCGGTCACATGGTTCACGAACCAGGTGGCACACGAACCAGGTTGTGTGCTATTAATGCCTCAGCACGCCCCACAGTGCTGTTTTTGTGACCTTTTGTGACACTTATTTTTAAACATTTTGATGGATGAACCAGCCTGATTTTCACACTATGATCTGCTATGCATTAGGTCTAAAATACAAGACCTATGTCAACTTCCTTCTATTTGCCTGAAATAAGGAACCAATCAAAAACTAGGTTTTTATCCCCAACATAATGAATGCAAGCTTAAAGGAGAAGTCTGGTGTGAAATGGACTTAGGGTGTATTGAAACATGATACAGAGTACAAACTTTTGTGGAGTAGCCGACCTCCGTTTGAAATACAGCGGTTTTAGTTGATGCTCCCAACAGCCTTAGAATGCTAGCACTAAGGGCATAGTGTTGCCCGTGCAAAGAAATCATCATTTGAGTATTTTTATACCATTAACAATGCTCAAAGTAGCTCCAAACTTCATTGGTAGAATTCCGAGGTCCCTGACACTTAAAACAAGGCACAGCACGGGCACTTTGCAAGTGTAAAGACAGTTTATGAGATTACAAGTTGCAGTAGCAGATTAGCATGTGAGAAGCAGGCTAGGATGAGCTAGTGAATTAGTCTTCAGCTCGGTAGATTTACACCTCTCATGGTCTGAATTATAATTACAGGGGAATTGTTCAACTGTATAGTGTGCTGTAAGCCAGTTGGACCCAGCAGGATAAACCTGTTTCCACACGCTGATTCTTAAAAATCATGTCCGTTATCTGGTCATTTCCACAATCAGTGGGATCCCAGAAGGGGACATGTAATCTGGCCTTTAAGAGACGGTAGATGTAGCAACAGTAAACAACAACAACAACAACAACAACAGAAAATTTGGGGGGAATAAAACCAATCAGTGGAGCAGGTGTTTTCCACAGCATGGCTTCCTATGAGGGCTATTGCTATTCCAGTGCCAGGAGACAAAGAGCTTGGTCACGGAGGTGGATTTGATAAACTCCAGTGACGTTAGCACTGGTGTTGTGTGGATGGCACACGGCGGGAGGCACAGAGACTCCTGTGGAGAGCGCTGCTGGGATGTGTGTGTGTGTGTGTGTGTGTGTGTGTGTGTGTGTGTGTGTGTGCATATAGACATGTGTGTCTGTTTGTGTGTGTGTGTGTGTGTGTGTGTGTGTGTGTGCATGTTCATGTGGAGGTGGAGGGGACATTCTCCTTGAACTGATGCCTAGCATTGATTAGCCTTTCCTTTAAGGATGATGCAAAGACAGGTAACCAAGCAGAACACACGTCTGTCTGTTTGTCTGTGTCTGTCTGTCAAAAGAAAGGCAAATCTATATTTCTTGATGTGGTTAATAGAGTTTCTACCAAAGATTCCAGAGTGGAACAAGATAGCTCAGTTGGGCTCTGTAGAGCTTTAGAATCTTTGGTGTCTACTCTGTCCCTTTCTCATGAAACAGTTCTCTCGCTCTCTCTTTCTGTAATAGTTCAGTATCATGACCCTGTAAATAATTGCACAGCTACTAAGACAAGAGCAAATGTACTTACTTGACCCTCAGAGTTGTCCTCTTCACAACATGCTCTTTCAAAGAACTGAAGTTTTGTGAGAGAGGACCATAAAAATGCGATAAGGGTCTTATGGACTAGGCCTATTTCATTTCTCTGTCTCCCTCTCTGTCTCTCTCTCACTCTCTCTCTCTGCATGTTTTCCTACTTAAATAAATAGATAAAGGAGTATATTTAGTGTCTCTGCAAGTTATTGTTCTTCTTAAAGGGTACTACCTCCATGTCGAATTTGATGAAATTCTTCTTGACTGAGCCAATCTCTCATAGTTGGCTAAACTCATATGAGCTAGTCTCATCTGGTACCAGACCAAGCAGTATCATTATTGCATTTATCTTTTCCCTGTTTTCAAATATGAAATCCTTTTCCATCGTTTTGACAGTTTTGCTTGGTTTTCAATGTGAACTTGAATTCTAAAGTTAGGCTATAATGCTTATTAGCAGGACTTTCTCATTTCCTAGATGAAAAAAGACTTTTTTAATGCAATTTGTTTTAATGCTTAAATCCACAGCCTTTCAATGCAGTCAGTCAAGTCCAATATGACAATGATGATAATGAAACAACCATTCCTGCATCCCCGCCTTAAAAAAAAACAAAAAAACACAGCTTTTCATAATTTTCACCTACTCCTGCAATTTTTTTTCAACGAAAAACAACACTGCCTCGTCCACCGCAACTTTTCAGAAAAACTGCCGCAAAGTCAGGCATTTTTTTAATTGCAAGAATCTCAAAAAAGGCCTGTAAAATACTGGAAGGACTGACTAATGAATGAGGTAAAGAAAGCAGATTGCAGTGTTTTTATCTTATCTAATCCTGCAGATGCAGAAGAGAACGAGTATCTTCAAATGTGTCTCTTAGGACTAATTGCTGAATAATGAAGTCTGAGTGCGCAAACAGATGGGGAGTCCGTTCACGCTGCACACGTACATACATACATACATACACACACACACACACACACACACACACAAGTACAAGCACATGCACATACACAAATGCACACATATGGCAAAATACCAACGCAAACAAGCATGCAAGCTCACATGTATAACCAGAGACAGTTACAGTCTGTTTCTTTTGGGGGTAAAGTGTACTGTAATACCTGCAGTCATATGTTTGTATCCCTGTTCCCTAAGTCTGGAGCTTGTTTGCTGTCAGCAAAGGCCTTGCTTGCCTGCTCTCTGCCTTTATACCTCCCTCCTGCACTATGTATGGTTGCATATCTCTGTATATGTGTGCCTGTGTGTGTGTGTGTGTGTGTGTGTGTGTGTGTGTGTGTGTGTGTAATCCATCAGGTCAGATGGGCAGCCAGAGTCTAGACCAGTGGGTTGTGGTCAGACAAGGTAAATCACAGGGGATGTTTGGCTGGGCAGAAATTCAGACTCATTCACCAATCCGTTCCAGCCGTGAGAGAGGTCAACATTTGTTCTGTAAACTCCTGTGGTGAAACATTGGGAGACTGGGTATAATCTTACATAATCGGATCATTAGTGATGATGCTGTTCAGTCAGTTCATTACCCTATGAAATGTTTTTTTGATAATACAAAAACAAAACAACAAAAATCGACTGACACATGTTTTTACTGTCACATCCATATGTTATATCACAGAGTAATTATTACACTTAATTGTCACATTAAACAAAAGGACTGAGTTAGGATCCCAAGTGGAATATCTTTAGGGACCTTTATCATTTGTTATCATTTGCAGTCATGTTTAGCATGCAAACTAATTAGCAAGAGAATCAACAAAGAGGTGTTTTCCATATGTATTGGTAGCAAGTACAAACTTTAGTGGAGTAGCCCACCTCCGTTATAGCTGATGTGGGTTAGATGTGGATCACTTAATGTTGCTTGCATGTAGTGTTTGTTTAAATGTTCATCTCATTGCAGATTTCCATTCAGCAGAAGTGGGAGAAGTGAGGAGTTATAAGAGCTTAATGTTTGAAAAGAGGCCAAAATTGATTTACTTCCACAAAAGATGTGGGGCAGTTGTCCTTGAGGTGTGCAGTGGATAAATTCAGCAGCTCACTGACAAACACAGTCACACACACACACACACACACACACACACACACACACACACACAATCTGTTCACCATTCATCTAGATAACCAGATGCCCAATGTGTCATAGAACATGATCAGCAGAACGCCCCTACTGCTGTGTGTGTGTGGGTATGTGTGTCTGTCTGTCTGTTTGTCTGTCTGTCTCTGTGTGTGTTCATGTAGGGGAGAGGGTATAAAGGGAATTGTCGCTTTGAACTTATGCCACTAGCTGGCTTTTCCTGTAAGGATGATACAGAATAGGTATCACTACGAGAAAATTGTTTCATGCTTTCCATTCATCCATGGATCTATCTATCTATCTATCTATCTATCTATCTATCTATCTATCTATCTATCTATCTATCTATCTATCTATCTATCTGTCTATCTATTTACAGTGTCTGCCTACCTGTTTGTCTGTCTCTATCAAAAGAAAAGGCTCTCTATGTTGCTTAATGTAGTATGTTGTCTCTCTTCTTCTCTGTAACTGAGTAACTGTCGCTGTAAAACAAATAAAAGTTCAGTATGACCTTGTAAATCATTACATGGCCGCCTCAGACAAGAGTCAGTGCACTTTCCCAACGCTTTTGCCTATCCTTTCAACAATCTGCTCTTACAGAGGATTGAGCTGTTTTAATGGGCCTTAAAAATTGGATAAGAGTCTGGGATGATTCTTGCATGCAAATGAGTGAAATCACTGCAACACACCCGACTCTCTCTCTGTGTGTGTGTGTGTGTGTTTGTGTGTGTGGCGTTTAGTATATGAAAGCTGAGTGAGTGCATGTCCTGTACATAATTGCGTTTTCTTATGCCTGTCCAGGTGAGTGTGATGTGCACCTGTGCTGTTTCCCTCCTCCATAATTTCATCTGCACTGTCAGCCTGTGATATGTCTTTGGGCAGTGGTAGCGTAGAGGTTAAGGAACATGGCTAGCGTGCAAGTAGCCTGAAAAGTTGTGGGTTTGAATCCCAGCTGCCACCGTTGTGCCCTTCAGCAAGGCACTTAACCCTCAGTTGCTCTAGGGGAGACTGGCCCTGAACAATTGATAGTTGACAAAATGTAAGTTGCTTTGGATAAAAGCGTCTGCTAAATGCATAAATATAAATATAGTATGCCATTACCTCTGCCTCCTTAAAGACCTTCACATCACTGACAAAAACTCTCTCTTTGAACTCTCTGTGAAAGTTGCGCTGTGCAATATAAAACTTTTACCAAAGGAGACTTTACTCAGTTCACCAAAAACAGTACAGCATGTTTCCAAGGGAGAGCCAGCCACCTAATGCATTGCACAAGTGCACACATGTGACTTATAGCCTTGTGTTTTAGGAGGCGTAGGTTGCTTTATAGACTTCATAAAACACCGTGTGATTAGCTTTCATTGTGGCGCCAAACACTGTTCGATAATGGATATAGGTCCTGCCAAGCACATTACAGCCCAGAGGTCTCGGTCAGGATCTATATGCCACAGCGCAAAATCCACTCACCCCTGAGCAGCAGGGCCAACAGGAACATAACGCTGCCCCAATTGGGGATTATTATACATTTATGTAATCACCTCCTGCTGGCCGCCGCATGGATTAACCCAAAATTACTCCAGAGCTGCCAAAGCAGGTGATTTTATATGGTCTAATGGGCTTAATGGCAGAGGAAAATGGTGCCATAGCACCTGCAGTATGAACTGCAAGGGATTTCACACTATTTTGGTCTTTCAGGATCCCTGTTAGCATTAGCAAACACTTTAATGTTTACATGGAAACATCAAATAATGTTGTAAATGTGTCCTTTTTGTTTCCCTCGTTTCACTTTTTTGTCACTGTGTTAGTCCAGTGAAGCCTAAGTTACACATTTGCTGTATAGCCTATGTAGCATAAGTCACACATTTATGAAGGTATTTGAATTACAAAGGTGATTCAGTCTTCATCCTGTAGGACGTTGTACTTGAAAGCTGCATTTCTGTCTGACAGTGATGGTGTACTTAGAGTGTTACTTTCACCATATAATAAAGAATGTTACCACACATAAATCATATCATAAAATCAATACTGGTGTTACATTTTAATGAAGTATTAAATACTAATGATGGGATGAGACCAGTTATGTTGAGACCGAGTCAAGGTCGAGCCTTTGAGGAAGTAAGATCGAGTCAAGACCAAGACCATAAAAACAAGTCAGTTTTCATAACCTTTATTTAATATATCATAACCATTCATAACTTTTATTTAATACACCCAAGTTAACAATGAACAGTTAGGCCTCTAAACTACGCTACACTGGGAATAAACGGGATAAAAGCATCTGCTAAATGCATAAATAATGTACACGTGAATGTTTTACTGATGGTCTGGAAATCCATAGATTTTGATAGAACTGATGGATCTAACAAATAACCTTACAGACACAGAGGCATGAAGCAAAGAGAATCAGTCAGCACATACACATGCAGATACACACATGCACACACACACACACATACATTCACACTCAAGCCCATACATAAATATACACAAACACAATGTTACAGGTACACACAACAGTAGTGTGTACCTGTAACATTACGTAAATGGATTTGTATGGATTTCTGCACAGGTCCATCACGTGTGTCGCATACAGCACAGTATGTGTGCAGTTCAGTGGGAGGGCAATGGAGATAAAAGCTGTCAAAGGCTATCTTGATATGACATCAAGTCCACCACTGAAAGTGCAGTGAAAAGACTAAAGTAAAGTTATTGTGTTGTGTATATGTGTGTGTAACATACACTCACCACATAAAACACACACACACACACGCACACATACACACACAGCATTCACTCAATTTACTCCCAGTTGCAGAAACATCTGTTTTGGTCTTTCTGATGTAGAGATAGTTTGTCTCTTTGATTTAACTGATATCAGAGTTTGCTGACTGAGTTCAGGTTGTTTTCTTGGAAACACTTGTAAAGCTACCTCTGTCATACTGAACTCCGCCAATGACATCACAGAGCATAACGCGTAGCCTGTCCTGCCTGTCTCCCTCTCCCTTATCTGTTCAGTCAGGACACCACTTCCAGTCTTTTTCAACAAAGGTCTGGCTAGATCGCACACGGGGCCCATCATGCACACCAAAGAGAATTCATGGTAACGTACAAATACATGCATTTCTTTTGAATTCACAGCAACAGACAGAGCAAACCTCCACATGGGGCAAATCCTGTGAAATAAACAAGATAGTGTATTTTTTAGAAAAGTTTTTGTGTTCAATAGCGATGACAGTGCTCTTGTTCTTTTGCTCCAAAGAGAACATGGCCATTTTTGAGCAGCACTTTACATTTCCCTACAGACACAAAAAAAAATGATGTTGCCACAAATTGTGTGATTTCTGTGTTCAGATGTCAAGCTAAATAACTCACACTTATCTTGTCATCTTCTTAGTTATCTATTGCAGTTATCTAACAGCCTGACAAATTCATTATATTCTCTGTGTTGTTGCTTTTTTGGCCACCCAGCTTCTAGACTAGATAGGAAGTGTACCTCATTAGCACATTATGCATTTAAAGTGCAGTCAGCATTTCAGACACTGTAAAATCCCACAGATGGGAAAAGAGATAATGCTCTTATGTTCAACAGTAGCTTTTTGGATGAGAAAACAAAACAGTCAGGGAAGATGACCCAACACAATCTTCTTGTAAAAACTACAAAAAAAGTCTTTGCTAATGGCTGTTTCGTGGTGAAATTTGTAGAAATATGTGCTACAAGTTGAAAAGTGAGAGGAGTCCGTTCGGAGGCCACAAGTAGTGGCACAGACAGCCTTCTTCAGGGTGTGTGAGGCTCATTTGATGTCCAACTGACTGTGTGTTCTCTGTGATCCCAGCTGCTGCTCGTTTGAGGACTGCAAGCTAGCTACGGACTGGCTTCTGAGCCGGACGTGGCAGCGGCCCAAGATCGCCGTAGTGTGCGGTTCTGGACTGGGCCTCCTGGCAGACGATGTCACCAACAAGCAGACCTTCCACTATGAGGACATCCCAAACTTCCCCGTCAGCACAGGTGAGACAGTGAGACGCATTCATACCTCCGTCCAAGGAGTTACCACTAAATTCGTATAGACAAGATGGAACACAGTCAAAATGTACAAATGAAACCTATGCCAGCATTGTAAATGACTTGATTGGTGATTATAATTGACAAAATGTCTAAAAGGTAGCTTTAAACAGCTTTTTGGGGTACTTCCAGTCCTAATGTTCAGTCAGTCTTTGGCACAGAGCAGAAGTCTTTAAACACCTTTCCTGTCCAAGGCTGAATGGTGATGACACGAACACTTTAAACTTGAAGTTCACTGAAGCCTATGGAATTAACAAAGGCCTCATTCTTGCTTGCTGTGAAATTCACAGAAGAAACAAAGTGAGACAAAGGGCATGTGCTAGTGTCTTTGCTCTCTTCAGTTTCTTACTATGTCTGAAATACACCCTAAGGGCCTTTGAAAGGTGCTTGGCTATTATTCTTAATAAGACTTTGGGCTTGAGTTTAGTCTTTAGACTATAAACTGTTTTACTGTGTGTATATATATAAAGCGGTAAACAGATAAATACTTTGTTTGGTTACAGCCCTTGGTCATAATTAGGTGTGCGTTAATTTGGCAGAACAGGGAGCGTATCTCAAAGGTAGCGCCAGACTGACGATCCTGCAAAAGAAAATTGTATTCAAGTGTGTGGGGATACTGAGGAGATTTTAGCTAGTTTACTAGATTTCAGTTATAATTATCTTTTGCTCCTTTAGCCTCTGGCTGGGATACAGAGGTTTAGAGCTTGTTGCTGTGTGAGCCTGTATGACTAACAAATTCTTCTCCACCCTGGGTAACATGAACTACAACTAAAATGAGTAAGTATGGGCCATGAATAAAAGATCACGACTCGAGTAAAAATAGACCTTAATACCTGCCACAGAGACCTTGTATGATGAAATCTCACAGATTTTTAAATATTTACGATTCAGAGGTGAATGTGTAATCACCTAAAGATCAAATGCAACTAATTACATTTGTACTCCATAAGTCAGGGGGCTGTGCTGTTTGTGTATGAGGCTGGTATACAGCTGTGTGCATTTGTGTGTGTGTGTGCGTGTGTGTGTGTGTGTGTGTGTGTGTGTGCATGCATGCGTGCCTGCGTGTGTGTGTGTGTGTGTGCATGTGCGTGTGTGTGCGTCTGTATGTGTGTGTGTGCATGCGCATATGTGATATATTTGCATATGTCTAGCGTTTAAGGAATTACTGTACATAAACATCACTGACATTATGTCTTTGTCAGTGTGCTTCTCTGTTTATGTTCCTTTTGTTCTGGTGTTTTGTTTGTTTGCGTGTGTGTGTGTGTGTGTGTGTGTGTGTGTGTGCCATGCACACATGTGTGTGTATGTGTTTGTCAAAAAGGCCACCTGGTTCTAATATTATGTGCATCAAAGTGATGATTTATTGCATCTATTTACTGAGTTAAAGCAAAGTGTTTGAAAGGTGAAGTGTAATCATCCCTTTCATTTCAGTTTGTCTTGCAATCTCCCATCCAATCCTGTGGTTAATTCCACTTGTCAGTATTGGTTAAAGGAACCCCTGAACCCCTCGAGGTGATGCCTTTTAATTAAGAAGACTAATTGATACTTGGTTAAGCATTGACTCCCTCTAGCTCTCTTTCCTTTGGAGATGGTAGGGGTACGGGAGACTGCAAACACAAAGTCCTTGCTCCAATATTTGGCTATTTCATTCTGTTGTTTTCTGACAAAGCTGAACACTTTATGGAATAACTCTTAATTCTCACCTGTCACAGAAATCTTCTGTAAGTATATAAGTGATTGATCCCAGCATTTTTCTATATGGCATTTTTTACTTGAAATGTGCAGGCTCTCCTGGCTGGGCTTGGTGTATTCAAAGTGTTTGTTGAAAACAAAATGTAAACAAAGTACTTGTGGAGATTTACGTTCCTCTAACTTCCCTTTTCACTAATGCATTTGTTTTTTCTACGGTGCCAAGTTGTATGGCAATGACAAAGTGGGACAGGCTCATTAAAATGTTAATGTGCTCATTAATTTTAGAATGTATTTTTTATAAAATAAATTTCACGGGCAGAGTAATAAACGCTCTCCGATAATCCCAGTGCCATTCGTCAATGCTCACAGAAGAAAAGAGCAATTGACTGAGGAAACACAGCCACAATTATTCAGAACCCAATCGTATTACTCAGCATATTTTGGGGTCCAAACAAATCTCGCCAGGCAAAACTCAAGGTTATATTAACATAATCTCCATCTACCCATCCTGGAGGAACCTGAGGTCTGATCTAACAATAAGCCTCTTTTGAAACTGTTGAATAATATTAAAGAGTTGGAGGCAATCTGTTGAAAAGATGGTTCTTATCCTTTAAAAAAATGGAATGTTTTGCTTACAGTAAGACAAGAGTAAGAATGGCCTGTTAAAGCTTACAAAGAAACTCTGAAACTAAACGTTATAAGACAGCAAATATATAAAAATGACCCTAAGACCTATTAGAAACAGAGTTTGTTCTGTCATGATGGTAAGCCAAACTTCATCTATAGTCTTATGATCATATGATATCAGCATTTGGCAAGGCAAGGCAAGGCAAGTTTATTTATGGTATATTAAGACATTTCAATGTGCTGTACAGAAATAAAAGCAAAGTACAGTAGAAGAAAGAAAGTAAAAGCACACAATAAAGTTAATAAAGGCACAGAATGATTAACATAAAAGTTAAAGTGTACAGGGTGTAAAAAAAAAGATAAGTGAATCAGTAGGAGAAAGCATCTGAGAACAGTTTGGTCTTAAGTCTACATTTGAAGTTGCCAACAGTAGGGGCATCTCAGATTCAGACACTCACTCTTTCTTTCTCTCGGTCTCTCTCTCTCTGTCCAGTCCTTGTGCTTACAAATACATCATTAGATGGATTAGTCATGTCCTGAGACAGCAACTGTGGTTCTCACTCTGCAGTGTGTTAGAGCAAGACAGTGGACAGTAAACATTCACTGCTGGAGTGTGGATCTGATAAAGCCTGCTGGAGAGAGAGAGAGAGAGAGAGAGCGAGAGAGAGAGAGAGAAAGGGGAACCTCCACAAACACTCTTGGATTGGATCATATGTCATAAGGCATTGTGGATAAGAGTGCACTCAAGGGATAAAAAGTAAAGACGAGAGAGAACTATTTTAAAATACCTGCCAAAAACTGTATTACCAGTGAAACTGAAGACTGTATTACCAGTGATACAGTGTTTCTCTGTTGTGTCAACACACATACTTTCACTTGTGTTGTAGATTTGACATGGAAGTACTCAAATTGCTGTATGCTATGTGTGTGTGTGCAGTTTTAAAGTGTGTGTGTGTGTGTGTGTGTGTGAGTGTGGTGTGTGTATTTGTGCATGTTGTTTACACGTGTGTTCCTTTGCAGTTCCAGGTCATGAGGGGCGTCTGGTGTTTGGCAGTATAAATGATAAGGCCTGTGTCTTCATGCAGGGACGGGTACATCTTTACGAGGGCTACACATTGTGTAAGGTGAGTCCAAACTATCACCATTAGGGACTGTTCTCTGGGTCAGCTGAAGTTCATACCCCACAGTACCTCACTTTTGAAATACTGTAATTTAAATGATAATCTTATATTTTTGTTTGAAATACTTCCCATTCTGTGCTTTTACACAGCATATTTACCACACACACACACATTCACCCACAAAACACACACAGCCACACACACACACACAAGCACACAAACACACACACACACACATACAGTTTCTTTTTCCTCCCTCTTTTAAACAACGTGTTTTTTCAATCCGTTCATTTGTTAAGTGCGCCATCAGTGTATAGATGGGTTACATTCCATCAGCCTTCTATATTTACTCCATAGGAGAGCCTTCTATATTTACTCCATAGGAGAGACTTTGCCAATAACACCTCCGTCCCATCCTGCAACTAGCACTACATCAACATGGCGCAGGCGTTGAGTCATGGATTGCACCGCTCATTTGTAATCCTTAGACATGCACCGGTTGCTGAGTGGGGACGTTTGAGAAATATGCCTGGAGAGCCCAATTTACTTACAAAAGCAATCAGCAGCTTCACATACATAAAGAAACAGGAGGATTCAGTGACAGTGTAGGTATGACGCCACAGTGCTGGAGCACGCTCTCTCGCCTCGCTTCTCTCGACAGCCAAGTCGCCCCATTTTCTCTCACTACAAGGACGAAAGAAGTGGCGTGAAACGGAGCCGAGAGGACCTGGATTCTCTGGCATGCGCCATTAGCCTGATCTATCACAGTTCAGGAGGGGAGAAAAAAAAAAACATGAACACATACAGAGACTGTAAAAGAATGCTGTTTCAACTTCTTCCTGGCCCATGAGGAAATCAAGTAGTTTTACCCACCCTCTGGTTGCTCTCTCTGTTCCAGTTTGGAACAGCGGTGATCAGATGTGTGCCAGATGAGTGTTCACTCCCTGGGTTTGGCAACATGGTGGCCACAATATACATAACTGATAAGGAGTCCATCATACAGGGGCCTATGGTGGGAGCACACTACAGCAGAGTATGAAAGTAAGTTTAGTGTGGCAGTGTACCACTGAATAAAATCATTCATAAAAATGTTTGAGTTTTCAAAGCCCTACAGTACTTGTCAATCAGAGTCCATAAATCCTGCCCTGGGCTTTGAGCTCTAGATGGCATTTGGAAGCGACACTCGTTCGCTCTCGTCCAACCTCTAAGGCCCCCCAGCTGCCAATGCTGTGGTGAAGACAGCATAAATCGAAGCTGCTCTTGGCCCCCTTCACCCCTGCGGTCTGAGAGGTGGCAAGAACTCAAATTTACACACGTCTGCCCCCGGGGGAATCATTTATCTGTCGTGCAGCGTGCCAAGGATCTACTTTCTTCCAAATTGCTGAGGAATCTATATCTTCCTGTCATGGCGCTATCGCCCTCATTCTCATTCTCTGTGGAGGGGAAGAGCAGATGGGGGTGTGGGGGCAGCTGTCAGCATAATCACAACACTGACAACATGACACAGCACATTACAATAGGACGTCACGGGTGCCACACGCCACCAGTGGTGATGCAAAGCCTTTTCTACTCTCAGCGCCGGACATTGCAGTTTAATCCCACTGAGCTTTATCTTAGTCAGCATTAATGACTTCTTTGGGCGGAGGGGGTGGGGAGGTTGGAGAAGATGGTGAAGGTGGTGGTGAACGTTTGCTAAAGATATCCCTTTGTCTTAAGCATTTTGTCCTCAGACCCCCATTCATTCTTACCGCTCCTGATCTTATCATTTTCTATACAGGCGTTGTGCACTGACTACTGAAAAAGCCATCGAATTGAACTTCCAACTCAGGCCCACACAGAGACACTCACCTGAAAAGACCTTAAAGAAGCAGAAATGGCTAGACCTGCTTTCTGCCCTGGAGTTTGGTAGTGTTGTAGTAATGTGAGACACTGAGGTTGTTAGAATAGAAGCACATGGGATCTCTGACTACTTTGGAAAGGTCATGAGACCATATTGGATCTTATAATGGTGGATGGGCACAGATATGGAGAGAGTGCATGGATGAAAAGGTTGGATGCATTTGCACTGATCATCACCTTGATGGGGCCAAAGGCATTGCCACTTTCTTCTCGGCGTATCAGCATCAAAGACACTAAAATCAATAGGCAATAATTATGTCCTTGTGTGTTCGTAAGCCAATATAAGTTCAAGTTTTTCACTTTGCCCTCCACTCCTCTTTCTGTGTCTTTCCCTCTTCTACCTGCTCTCTCTCTCTCTCTCTCTCTCTCTCTCTCACACACACACACACACACACACAAACTTATACTTGTGCACAATCGCTGACATTTTAGTCCCTGGCAGTATTGTTACCCAAGATAATTTGATTCATATAATGCACCCCAACCTGCCATCCCTCAAAAGTTCACCCTTCATAATTCTCCTATGGTCTACCAAGTGAAGCTGAGCTGTGAAGTGTACTGTGCGGCGCTCAATTCCAAGGGCCGTGCAGATGTGCATGAATGAACCCATTCAGACTACAAAGTCATCTCTCCTCTCTGCGGTCACAGAGCAACATAAAGCATATCTAGCCATGCTAACAGCTTTTGTGCTCTGATGGTAGTTCATTTGTTGCCAATGTTTTGTTGGCGTGAGAGGCGATACTGAGGTTAATTAGACAGTTTGCTTAGCTGGCCCCTCTGTGACCTCTGTGTTTTTTCCACCCCTCCTCCATCTCTCTTTCTCTCTTTCCCCTTCTCTCTTCCCCTTCTTTTTGAATTTCCTAGCCAGTCGTCCAGGCCAGGTGGGTCTTTATCAGACTGCTGGGTTCAATCTGATAGTTATAGTGGCGTTAAAAAAAAAGAATTGCATCACAGCTTGGCTGCTTCTCTTTCTCCCTCTATCTCTCGCTCTCTCCTCCTACTTCCCCACCTTCATAGATGGGAGAGGGGGTGGTGGTGGTGGTGGTGGGTTTGGGGCGGGGGTGGGGGTGGGGGTTAGTGCCTGATGGAGGAGAACTATAGGTCATGCTTGCCTGATTGCATTTTCAGTTCGGGTGCACCCACAATCTTCCACTCAGCGTCCCAGGACTTGAGTCCGCTCCAGGTGCTATTCTACACCTGTGTCACGCGTGCCTCCACAGGGTAAGAAACCTTAAGCCTGTATACTGCTGTAAGGGCTGGCAGTAAAACTGAACTCCTTGACACTGGCCAGGTGAGAGTGAGAGGAATGGAGGGGAAGGAATGGGGAAGAGAGATGAGGGTGATCACTGAAGTGTGGATTTCTGCTCTAGTGTTCTCAGAATCATGACCCTGCTCGTGCAATAAAGCCGTCAGGCTGAGGCATAAATTTGGCTCCCGTGGGTCGCCTCACTAGCTTATGGGGAAAAAATTGGTTGTAAGGGGATCCAGTAAAACAAAGACTAGTTCATGAATTCAGTGATTTGATTTTTCTCCTCATGATACACAGTGGTGCATTCCGTTCTTCTCTAAGACATACCGCGTTGCCACCTTTAGCAAATGCATCGCTAACGACTAAGCTATCGATTAGGACAACAGAGGGAGGGATCCTGAGGCATACTTTTGTACGCTTTGGCTCCTCCAAGGATTCGATTTCCCCCAACCTCCTTTCTCCCAGCTACGGTCTGTTGCCCCGCATAAATGTCACGTGTGGATTTGCATCAAAATCGATTCGGATTTTTTTAATTTTTAATCTTCTTTTTCTTCCACTGTCTAACTTCCCATCACATTTTACCAGTTTGAAGCTGGGACTGTGTATTCCACTGGTGGCACTGGGTACGGCACAGGCTTTGCTCCTCTTCTCCACATCCGTCAAGAGAAGCGAACAAGAAAGAAGGAAGAGACAGAGAGAGGAGAGAGAGGGTGCGAGAACGAGCGAATGCGTCTGACAGACTGTGACATCCCTATTGAGCTGTGCTATACTGAGCCCTCTAGTTCATTACTCATCTCCCCCTCCAGGGTGACACGGGCTGTAATGGGGCCTCTGTGCAATCCTATATTTATCTCATTTACTGAGCACCCGCACCACTCCATCACCTGCCCACGGACACAGCTGCTTGCCAGCAGCACCAGCACAGGCCGAAAAGGCCAGCACGCGTCTGTGTGTGTGTGTGTGTGTGTGTGTGTGTGTGTGTGTGTGTGTGTGTGGCAATATGAGGGATGGGGAGAGGATTTTAACATGTGTTGATGTGTGGGGAGGAGTGTGTGTGTTGGTGTGTGTTTGGAATGCTTCTTTCTATAAATGGACAAGTGTTTCTTGTGTGTGTGTATGTGTGTGTGTGTGTGCGTGCAAGTGTTGGTGTACCTGTGTGCATGTGTACACTATCTGTATCGAGGCTGTCTTTAGTGCGTGTGTGTGGGTGGGTGTGAGTGTATGTGTACAGTCTATAGAGAGATTTGCTCATCTCTCTATCTCTCTATCTCTCTCTCTCTCTGTCCCTGTGTGTTTGAGTGTGCCATCCGTAGAGAGACTGTGTATGTGCTGTGTATGTGAAATGTTCAATGCTTAATGTAATCAGAACATTACCCTCTTACAGTCTAACTGCATTCATCTGCCTCCGTTTCCCATAATGCCTCTTGCCACACTTACTTTCATTAGACCACCTTTACCTGTCTGCCTGCCTGCCTGACTGACTGACTGCTTGACTTTCCTTTCATGTTCCTCTCTTTCTCTCTCTCTCTCTCTAGGTCACATTCCCAGTCCGCGTCTTTAAGTTGATGGGAGTAGAAACCATTATAGTAACAAATGCTTCCGGAGGCCTGAATGACGACTTCAACGTGGGAGACATTATGCTCATTAAGGACCATATTAACTTGCCCGGCTTTGCAGGACAGCACCCACTGTGTGGTCCCAACGATGAACGGTATGGTGAAAAACATGGGGGAAGAGAAAGAGGGAAGCTATCAGATGCAGACTGTGTGTGTGTTTGTGTGTGTGTGTGCATGAACAGCAACTTAACATTTACAGTTTGAGCCACCCAAAGCACTTTACAGTGATGGAGAAACCTCCCCACTGTCAGAGTTCTCAACACACAGCTTCAGGTTGAGAGTTGGAATGAATGAAGGGGGTATTTCACCAGAGGAGACCAGGTTCAGTGAGCCACGTTGGGAAATTAGCTAGTGGTCTGGTCTGTAATAGAAGGAATAGAGAGCCATTCTCTCACCTTTGAAAGTTCTTTGACTCCTTCATTCTCTGTTTTAGGTTCGGAGTTCGGTTCCCTTGTATGTCTGACGCCTACAGTAAAGAACTGAGGAAGCTGGCCATGGCGGTGAGCAGTGACCTGGGCTACTCCAACTTCATACGGGAAGGAGTCTACTGCATGGTGAGCGGGCCCAACTTTGAGACCATTGCAGAGGCCCGCATGCTGCACATCCTAGGGAGTGACTCTGTCGGTAAGTCTTTACACAGCTGTCATTGTACACGCTAACACGCAAACATCTGAGTAGGCAATCACAGGAGTCAGCAGCTGTAACAACGATTACTTTTATTTTTCCATGTCTGACAACAGAGTGGATGACGTTCCTTCACTTCACATACAGACAGCTGCTAGCAGGAAGTTCTGCTCCTCATTTCACTTAGCGCCCATGTTAAGCAAACACACCTTCATCCTTAGCAAAGTTTCATACCGTGAGTCATCCAGTATGTTTTAACAGCGCCCTTTGAGAGATGGACCCATGGCCTTCAGTGTTAAGAAGAACATGAGCTGATGTAATAAAAGTTCAAACAGTTCTTTTTAATGAAGGGGTCCTAAGTGCATTACCCGAGGTCTGTCTGATATTTGTTCTGTGGTAAATGGCACCTCGCCGAGGCTAATGTTAATTTAGCTTTGCACATTGCTAAATGCTACCTCATTAATAGATCACTG